>PVJX010002470.1:0-127973 GCA_004027295.1 Dolichotis patagonum | reverse complement strand
AAAGCCTAGAATTCATGAAGCAAATTCAAAGAGATTATCAGGAAACTAAACACTCCATAGAAAGCTGGCAAAACTGCTTGAAAGAAACCAAAGATAGACTATCAAAAATTGAACACAGGCTTGCAATGTGGGGTCATGAAAGGGAAGATCTCTTAAAAATAATAAGGGAGCAGGCAGTAAAGATACAAAGACTGGAAGACGACAAGAGGATCTATAACTTAAGAATAAAGTATGTGAATGAAGAAGCAGGAATCAAACCAGAGGAATTACAAAGGCTATTCACAGAAATTATTAAGGAAAATTTCCCAAGCATAGAAAAAAGAAATGATATGCAGATGTATAAAGCATACAGAACTCCAGCCACCTACAACCCAAACAGAGCTACACCCAGACACATAATAATCAAGATCCCAGAAATTCAATATAAGAACAAAATATTAAAAGCCATCAGAGAAAAGAAACAGATCACCTATAAAGGAAAACCCATCAAAATCAAGGCAGACTTCTCGACACAGACCATCAGGTCAAGAAGAGCTTGGAGTGAAGTAATTCAAGCCCTGAAGGAGAACAATCTCCAGCCTAGATTGATGTATCCTGCAAAACTCGCTCTAGAAATTAATGGAGAAACAAGATGCTTCCATGACAAAGAAGAACTAGGAGAATTTGTGACCACCAATCCAACCCTACAAAAAATACTGAAGGACATTTTAGAGAGAGAGAGAACAAGAATACAAGCATTTCAGGAACAATGGCAGAGAGGCCTCAGTGAACGGGGCAGACAGTGGAATGGAACAGAAAAATAGACAACCAATGGCAGAAAAACAGAATAGCAGAAATAAGGCAGAGAAGATTGGCTGTAATCTCTAGTATAGATGGCCTTGAAATATTAACCGAGAGAAACACAGGCAGAGTAGATCAGGAGATAGGGTCCATTGAGAGGCTCTTTATAGGGAGGCAGTGGAACCCAAAATAAGCAGTGCACCCAATGGGAGTGAAAGGGGAGGAATTGTCTAAAAAAGGGAGGCAGAGGATATTGTTAATTGGGTAACAAGATTTAAAATTTACATTATTCTCACCACTCTGCTTGGATGGATTACGTGCTGTTCCAGTTTGTCTACTTACACTAGACTTGAGGATATGGTCAACTATCCCAAAAATAAGAGGACATATTATGGTAATCATCCCTAATTTCATATCAACTTAATCTGAAGCCCTGTATAACTTATACTGTCTTATTATGACTGATCTTATTTGAATCTGAGTTGTTAGATTGCTAGTTTATATTGACTAGTTTATTTAAATCTGTTATGATTGATAGCATCAAGTCTAAGAGTATAGGCAACTACACTGAAGATGACAAGATTCATTAAGATACCCACTCTGGTTTGATTATTACTTGCTTTTGAAGTCTTATAATGTCTCCAATGCTTCGTTTTTATTAATGCTGTTATATACTGCTGAGACATCATGGTAACCATTGTAGATCACCTTGTATTGTAGTTATATATGACTTTTTTGCTTCATGCTTTTCTAGGAACTGTTTCATTTTATCTTGCTTTGTTTTGTTTTTAACTCTCATACAGAAAGGATAGATATACATTTAGAGACTCATGCATATGTAGAGCTTATAAACAGTTTACAAGAACCAGCTATATAACACATGTTGAAATGAACAACTACTTTAAAGAAAATGAGACACTACAGTACCCAGTGCTGATTCCATAATGTCATGATGTGTAATCCAGCAAAATTATCATTCTTTGTTCAAAGTGATTTTAGCTTCTTTTGTTTTGTTTACGTTCAACACACATGAAGGTATGGACAGCTGTTTTGAGGAGAATGAGAGACACTATGACAGCCATTCTTGGCTTCCCTATTGTCTAATCTTGCAGACCTGAAACACCTTCCTCATCCTGTTTAGATCAGTTCCATACTATGTTGTTTCATGTGAATTCCCTGTATGTGTAATTATGGACAACTATTTGGAAGAAAACAAGAGTCAAATATGATAGAGAGTGAATATTTCCAATTGTCTAGTTTTGGAATTTACATCCCTTACATTGCTTTCTTGTGATCTGCTTTGTTCTGTTTTGTTGTGTTTAATTTTACCCTTTTGATATAATTGAATGTATATTTGAGTGGGTAAGATGGATGACCATATTGCTGTTTTTTTTTGTCAGATCATGGAACAGAACTGTTAACAGACTTACTGTTTGAATGTCTACTTTACATGTTTTAACTTTATAATTTGAACAACTATTTCCAAGAAGTCAGTATATAATTTGTCAAGTAATAATCTTTTAGGTTTTTTTGTTGTTGTTCTTTTCCTTTTTTCCTTTGAATTCTGTATTGTTGCTACCCTTTATTCTGTTTTGAATTGTTTTTTTTTTCTTTCTTCTCTTTAAATAAAATTTAAAAATAGAAAATAAATAGCATAATAGATAATTATCTAGTTACACGGATGGCTGAAAGTAATAAAATGAAGGCAAACTCTCATTTAGTAGTTTAATAACTGTATAAACTTGAATTAAATATTATTTTCAGAATTCGTCACCTTGTCTTATTGTTTTACCCAATATTGGTATCTCAAACTAAACATATTCAAAATTTAAGTTTTCATTTTAAAATGAATATTTTATATTTATTAAGGGTTCTTTAAAGTTAAATATTAAAGTTAAATTTCCAATCAGTTAAATATATAGTGATGAATAGAAAATAAATTTTGGCCTTTTTACACCCTCCAGACTGAAGCCCAGTGTGATGGTGTGAATGTTGATGTCCCCCCAAAATGTTGCTGTCCCCACGTGTTGGAACCTGACATCCAAAGAAATTGTGTTAGGAGGGGCCTAATAATAAATAAATAAGTAAGTCATGAAAGTCATGTGTCAGGAAAGGGATTAGTGCCCTTATAGAAGGTTGAATGTAATATCTTGGGGTCCTCCTGTCATGGGAGGACTTAGCAAGTATACCCTCACCAGTCACAGAAACTGCCAGCAACTCGATCTTGGACTTTCAGACCCTAAATCTGGGGGAATAAATTTCATTTAGTCTGAAGGAGCAGACCAAGATACCCAGGATATATATTTCAACTCAGACTTACTATGCCCAGATTTCTCACTACAGCCTCTTAGCAATGCACTCACGTATGAAAATGTTCTTTCCATTCTGTTGTTCCATCAAGTCATTTGCTCATCAGAAATGACATTTAATTTAATGTCTGAATTTAAATGACACATCACTACATTTACCATACTCTGCAATCCTGCAATCATATAAGTCATTAATTTCTGTGTTTGTTACTTTCACGTGTTCCCGTAGTCCAATAATAGAAGTAAAACCTATGTTGTTTCCCTTCTCTAAACTTTACATTTGATCTTTTCTTAATTTTAAAAATGGAATTTTTAATCAGATATATACATATGTGTGTGTGTGTGTGTCTGAAAAACTATCTTTATTTCAGTTTGAATTTTATAAGGAAAGCAATCATTGATTTGCCTCTTTAAGCTCAGCATTATCGAGATTTATCCATAGATACATCATTCACTGAGTTTCACATCCTATCCTATTATGTGTATCATTATTTATGCATCCTGCAATCAATGGGCATCTGCATTATATTTAAATTTAAAATATTATTTAAAAAGCAGTCATGATTATGTTTTGATAGTTCTTGGTACACCTGTGCAAGCATTTCTTCTGTTGGATTGTAGGGTAGAAGAGTAAACAATTCACTCCGACAGCATATTTGTATAATTAAAATGTTGATCTATATTTTAATATATCATATTGTTAGCCCTCATAATTTTCACCAATTGAATGATCTTAAGTTGTTTTAATTTTCATTTTCTTAACTTTTAAGGAATTAAAGAATATAAATTTGTTTATTGGTTAGAAGTAGAACTTTTTTATTAGATGCTTTTTCCTGGATTTCATTCATGTTTTTTTAATTTGTAGGAGTCCTTTTTGTATTCTTGGATTAATTCTCTGATGGTCATGTGTATTGTTAGAATAAATTTAATTGAAGTCCATTAAGAATCTTAGGTTTCTACTTACAAAACAAAACCTGTTATGAGCAGTAAAGCCAAATTTCAGCTTAAACTATCACTTAATCTTAAGTAATCTGAAACGTCTACTGGACTTTTAACTAGGTATTTTCCACATCATTCTCATTTATTCCTCCTCTATAAAGCACTGAACTGTTTATAGTCTGGTGCTGCCTATTTTATGAATTCTTTTTTTTATCTTTGAGATAAGATTCTATGTCTACTTAGCATATTCACTATTTAGTGTTTGTTATTCTTATAGGGACTCCATTCTTACATACAGAACCATTTATTTACATTGTTTCACATTATCAAAGATTTAATAAGAATAATTTTTACTGTTTCATGACCATTTCTTTTTTACTATTATTCTAAATTATCTACAGAAACATATATTGATTTCTCAGCTGACTAAATTGATATTAACATGCATTTTAGTTGGAGTCTCTTTGAACATTGCAAAATTAATGAACATAAATATAACAAAAATTACTAAGAAATGTTAGTAATTCTTGAATATTCAAATAAACATGTAAAATTTCATTATGCCTTTTAATAGTTAGAAATACCTTCCACTAACTTATAGGTTATCTTTTGTCAATTTATATGAATCTTTTGATGAATCAATGTTCTTAAATTTAATTCAGTCAAATTTATCAATCTTTTGATATATTTAGTGCTTTTCAAATGTTCTTTAAGATATTTTTCCCCACCTCATGTTCAGGAAGTTAATTGCCCATATCTTCTACTAATACTTTAAAATTTTGTAGTTGATATTTGTCTTTATTCTATGTATAGATTTTTTTTAAAATATAAGGTGTACTATGGGCTGAGTTGTGCATCCAAAATTTATGTAAAATTCCCAAGCCCCAGCACATCAGAATGTGACTGTATTTTGGAGGCAGCGACTTTAAATATGTAATTAAGGTTAATTGTAATTAACGGTAAATGTAATTAAGGTTTTATGAAGTTAAACAGAATCTTACATGTGCCATCCATGTAAGATGAAATTTGAAATACTCAAGTGGACACCAGAAATGCATGTGAGCATAGAGAGAAGACCACGTGACACCACAGAGAAGGCAGTCAGGGCACACCAAAGAGAGAGGTCTCAGGAGATTCCAAACCTAACACCTTGGTGTTAGATTAGCAGTAATGCAGGGGAATGAAACTCCTGACCTACTATGTCAGCGAGTTTGTGTTCTCTAAAATCAAAGAATGAATTTTAGGAACAACAGAGTTTAAGAGTAGAATATATTTATTGAGAGAAAGAAAGCTTCCATCTGAAGAGAGACAGAAGTGGTCCTGAGCGGGTTGCCCAGGACTCTGTCTTTTCCAGGGACTTTTATAGAGTAAAACCACAGGTTCAAGGTGGGGAAGAAGGGGAACCTGGGAACTCCCAAGGCAGATGGTCATAAGGTGGGACATAACTATAGTTAGCCAATAAGATCAGTAGTTCAGGTAAAATTGATTACATTAGGGACAAATGGGAAAGCAAGTCCAGTAGGAAGGGGGCATTAGAGTTGTGACCTTTCCCGTAGGGGAATGAGATAGTGACTCCAGGGTGGGAGGGAACTGATTAGAATATCAGTCTTTAGGATGTAGATGCATTTGTTTGATCCTTTGTCTTGAAGCCTGGCCCACAGCAGGAGGTGTCTGTCTCCCCCCAGGTTGCAAGGTATGTGCACTGGCTCCTTTGATGACTTAGCCCTGTCTCACTGCCTGTAATATTTCCAACTAACTCGGCTGCCTGCAACAGCAGTGCCTAGAACTATAAGAAAATCAATTTCTGTTGTTAGGATATCAAGTCTTGGACACGCTGTTTTGACAACTATAATAAACCAATATGATGTGAGATGTGGATTTCATTTTTTATATGGAAAAATCATTTTAATTCTATTTAGAGAACAGTGTCTTCTTTCCTCACTACCTTATCATAGCTTTTCTATCATTTATCAGAATCCTTCTATATGTAACTGGGTGTGGTGGCACATACCTGTAATCCCAGCATTTGGGAGGCTGAGGCAGAGGATTGTTGTGAGTTGGAGACCAGGCTGGGCCACAAAGTGAGCTCAAATCTAGCCTGAACTACATAGTGAGACCTTGTCTCAAAAAGACAAAAAAAAAAAAGTCTCTGTATATGAATCTTTTGTAAACTATTCCATTCCTTTGGCCAGTTTATCACTGGGAAAAGACCACATTCTCTTTATTGCTGGGACTTCATTGTAAATCCTGATAGCAGGCAGAGATAGGTTTTTCTCTATAATTCTTCTTTAAAGTGACTCTGCAAACCTTTCCAGATGTACTTTAGAACCCTTATAATTTCATATAAACTTTATAATTTCAACTTTCACTAGCACTAGTGAACATTTTTACCCTACTAGTATTTGACTGTCTCTGCATGGTGATCATTAATTCTGGTATGTCAACAGTTCTTCTGCTCTGTACCTTGGTCATCCTGCCTTGCCCATCTCCCATAATGTTTGTGCCTTGGAGTAGGCCAGTCATGCACTGAATCTCTGGAAGCACTGAGCTAAATTCAATCTTTCCTGCTTTAAATTGTGAGTTTGTGGTATTGTACCCAGAAATGGGAAAGCTGAATAACAGAAGGAATAAGTGCTGGAGAAAGGAAGTTGTTGCTGTGATTACACCTAATCATGTGGTTTAGAAGCCTTTGGAACTGATTTGAAGGAGTTTGGAAAAGTGTGGAGGTACAGGCCAGAGAAGCCTTAGAATGCAGGAAGCAGAGCCTACTGGGTGATTCTGATGGAAACTGAGAAGACCAGAATGCTGACAGAAACGCAGACAGTGAAAGCAAAGGCCAAGCTCAGGAGGTTTCAGTGATGAACAAGGACTCATTGATATGTGGACTACAGGCCATGGATTTACTTTATGATAGAAACATTATCTACACATTCCTTGCCCATATCCTGAGACTTTGGAGGAGACTAAAATTATGGGTGGTAGAATAATTAATCTGGTGGAGGAAATTTCAAGACAGCTCAGCCTTCAGGATGTGGCTTGGGTACAGCTGGCTGCTTTTAGCCAGATTTATAGTGAGAATCAGGGGCAAAATACACAGCAGAAAATTTTTAAAAATCTAAATTTTGCCCAAGAAGGAACCATGCATGAAGTTTGGGTTAAAGGGTGTGTGGTTGACAGACATTAGCAATATTAAAAAGAAAACTATTTTGTATAGGGACAAGAAGAAAGATGCCTTGAGGACATCGCAAGAAACAGCAAGACTCAAGGCTCAAGGATGCAAATATTAACCTTTCGTCTGTGAAGACAGTGCTTGCGAAAGGCTCCCTAGGGAATTGGCTCTTTAGGATTCATTTTGCTATGTTCAGCCATCCATGAATCAGAGGCCATTAAAGAATGCAAAAGTTGTGGGATCAAGGAGGTTTCTGCCCAAGATTTTAAAGGAAGGCCTGAGAGGCCAAGCAAAGAGTCCCTGGGAGAGCAGTGTGTGAAACTGTTTGAATGAAATCAAAGGTGCACCAGTGTGCTTGGGGTCTGCAGTGACCCTGTGCAATCCTACAGTGCTTGACAGAACACTTTTGAAATGGTTTGAGGTCTTGCCCTGCTCTATCCAGAGCACAGTTATAGAAATTTCAGACAATTGTGAAAAGAATTTAAAAAAATTTAAAAAAAAAAAAAAAGGAAGTCAAAGGTGCAGTGGAAACCTCAGGAAGTCAGAGATGCCAGGAACCTAGAACTTCTGTTAGAAAAACCTGCAGTTCAAGAAAAGAATAAGCCCAAGAGAAAGACCATGTGGGCTGCAACCATAGAGTACAGCTGTCCAAGACTTCTGGAACTCACACCTCACCACTTTATGCCCCAGATGCCAGACACAGAGCTATAGGATTTAATATTTGCCCTACTGGGTTTTCATCCAGTTCTTCTCTATTCTCTTATTTCTTCCTTTTGGAGTGTGAATGTTTACCTGGTGCCATGTGCTTTGGCATTATGTAACTAATTTTTTATTTTTATAGAGACTCAAATCCAGTGATTGCCTTAAGTCCCAGAAGAAGGTTACATTTGGGCTTCTGAAAAATACTGGAACTGTTGAGACCTTATGGAAGAGATTTTTGCACTTCTTGTACTCTTCATAGTTGCATTATGTTAGGCAGAATTACAAACTATTCTCTGAATTTGAAGATTTAAGTGTGGTTTAGGGAGATGTGCTTGGGTGTGAAGTTGACAAGGACTATATTATAACCATAAATCTGGACATATTGACATCACTGGGTTAAAAATGATCCAGCAGATTAGTAGGGCATGTTCCTTGGTATATCTGGATGGGTCATAGAGGTGTGATATGGGGATATCTATATCTATATCTATATCTATATCTATATCTATATCTAGTGATTTCATCGGCTGTTACTGTCTGCCACTCTTCTTCCTGGCCACCATAAACTAAGCAACTTTGCTCTCGCACACCCTTCCACCATGTTGTCTCTGCCTTGGAGCCAACCATGGACTGCATTTGTGAGCAAATCAAACCTCTCCTCCTTTAAATTGTGAGTGTTGAGTATGGTGTCTCAACGGTAACAAAGATGACAAATACATGCATTGAATGTATAGATTTACAGAGGAATCTTTGTAAACTAAAGATTTAAGACCAATAAAAGGGTACTTTTTTTTTTTTTTTTTGGTTATACAGACTACAGTTTTGACTCTGTCCACATGATGGCACCAAAATCCAAAAAAATTCTATTTTCCTAGTTAGGCGACACCACAAAACTTGCAGTGTCAGCATTTCATTAAATGCCTCCATGTTTTGGCAGATAGTTCTAAATTTCATATGAAATGTTTATTAGTCTATAAAACAATGAAATATATTTGCTAACAATATATACAATAGCACAAATTACTAAAAAGTTAATTTTTTCTATGCTTCATAGTTCTTAGTTATATCTATATATCTATATCTATCACAGTGTAAAATTAATTCTGGAAATTTAAGGCAGTATTTCCCAAATCGACAAACCCTCTACAGGACAGTAAACACTGCTGCCTAAAGCAGAGAACAAAGGTCATTCCTAGGTTTATGAAGAAAGGAGATTATGTAATTGTTCACTTTTACCTCCGGCTCCGCCCCTTATTCAAGCTCTGATAATCTCGGGATTGAATAGATTGTTACTTATGAGAATCATGCCTGGACCTGCCCTGAACTGTTTAAAGCACCAAAAAGGAAAGTGACTTTCCCTCTGTCCTCTGCAATGACAATGACACCTTTCTACATGTTAGGAGTACTTGAGACAGAATGCCTGCAAGTGTTAGATTATTTGGTACCTTACAAACCCCAACTTGATAGCCTGAACAAACCCATTTTCTAAAGTACCTTCCAGGGGTTTAATAACCTGTGTTCTGAATGTCTGTGGAATCCAGTAACAACAATATTTACTATATCTTACTGACTAGATTAAAAGACTTCTGTGTGCTTCAAATTAATGTAATTGGATGATCTAATAAAATTATACCTACAGTTTAGTTACCTAACTTCTCTAAACACCAGTTTTCTTTTCGGTAAAATGGAAACACTGTAGGAGACAAGAATATCATCTTAAATATGACCAAAGAAGACCAGATTATGCCACCCTAAATACAATCCTAAATAATCAGGATTATTCTTATTTTGAGAAACAGCAAGCCCAGAAGAATAACACATTACCCTTTTAAAGGAAGATTTACAATTAAAATAAATCTCCACTCCAAAAAAAAAAAGGTCTCGTCTAACAGGAAGAAAAGAATAATTCTAAATCAGAAGACACTTATATTGCTGAAGAAATAACAAACCTGACTGCTATGTACCGTAGATTTCCTGATCGTTGTCTCTTACTGTGCCTTCCTCACGCTCTCCTTTTAGTTAAAGGTGGTGTTTAAACCCCAATTCTGATCCATCTCTGAGATATTACAGACAGACATCCATTTCCCTGGGTATCCCTAGGTATCTATTTCCCATAGAGGTAAAATACACACGCCAATACTTGTTTTTCTTTACTTTATTCTGTTTTGTAGACTCCAGCCGGAATTTAGAATTATATTTGCCTCCCTCCCCTATGGCAGCAGTATTTATCCCTTTAATTCTTGTAGGATTACTTATGCATTTCAAAATACTGAACATGTTCACACTACTGACATCAAAGCAAGGTTAATGAAATTCAGTATCAAAATCTGGAAATTGGAAACTAAGCTATCTCTTAGCTCACTTGCCTATGCCCACCCCAGGAGGCCTTGACTCTCTCAGCACCAAGAAACCTCTGTGGCTTAATGAGTCATTTGAACTACACATTCCGAATAATCCACTCATAAGAAGTCATAGATGACTTCAATTGCAAAATCATAACTAGCACTAGCTCTGATCACACTTTTAGCACCACTGTCAAAGGCAGCCCACATGTCCTTGACTACTGCCCACTCACATTGCTAACTGCACCACCAGGATATTCCACAGGATGGAGCCCTTGCTTTCCGATCTTAGTGCAAACCATGGATGAAGGCTTCCTAGGGCACCGGCCGGCTGTGCAACTTTAGGGCCTGACCTCCCTCCCGCAGAGGGCCAGTGGAGGGCGATGGGCAGAAGGCAGCTGGGCCTCAGACCGTCGCTGGAGGGTTCCAAGTGAGAGTAGGCGTCGCCTCATTTTGAAGGGGCGCAGCGCTCTGAATGCTCCGCATTTTGACCCCTGACCTTTCACCTATGGCGACCTGAGCCGCGCTCCCAGCTAGAAGGGAGCGAGGTCGGGACCTGAGCGCGGTGGCAGCTCCGAGCCCTTCCCGGCGGCCCGCGCGGCCTCGCGTGCCGGTGCAATGGACTGTGTGCGCCCGCCCCGCACACAGGTGTCAGGTCGCGGGGCGGTCAGGAGGACGGTGAGGGGCGGGGACCTGCGCTGACACTAGCGGCCCGGACGGCGGGCTGGGGGAGGGGCCCGGCCCTCGGGGTTCTGTTTCCAAGGCCGAAGCTCGGCGCATTCGAAGAATGCGGTGGCGGCCCGCGGACAGCCGGCTGCAGCTGCCGGCGTCCCGGTGGCTACGAGCACTCCCTGAGCTGGAGTCCACGCTGTGCCCACCTACACGGGACCGGCGAGGCTGAGCCAGGCCGCTGGTGGCCTCGGGGCTCTGGTGGGCGGGGCGTCTCCTGTGACGTCGGGCCCGTCTGGAGGCTCCGCCCCTCCGCTCATATATAAGGCTTAGTCGCGCGTTCTCACTCGCACAAGTGGATGAGGGAGTCGGCGAGAGGTGTGCGGGAAGCTGGGCTCGAGGGTTGGGGCAGCGGGGACGCGTCCGCGCCTGGGCGGTGGCAGCTGGTGATAGCCAGCGTTCTCCGTGGGTTGCGGCGGCGAAGCGCCTATGGAGCTCTTGCGGACTATCACTTACCAACCGACCGGAGGCACCAAGATGTGCGAGCAGGCGCTGGGCAAGGGTTGCGGCGGGGACTCGAAGAAGAAGCGGCCCCAGCAACCCCCCGAAGAGCCGCAGCCGCAGACTCAGGTGCCCCCGGCGGCCCCGCACCACCATCACCACCACTCGCACTCGGGACCCGAGATCTCGAGGATTATCGTCGACCCCACGACGGGGAAACGCTACTGCCGGGGAAAAGTGCTAGGAAAGGTGACGAGCGGCTGGCGCTGGTGGCCGGGCGGGAGGGAGGTCTGCGGCGCGCTTTTGAACCGCGGTGACCCCCCGGCCCTGAGGCTGCCGCTCTCGGCCCCTGGGCACCCAGTCCCCGTGCGAGGGGGCCCTCACCTGCCTTCCTCCGGCTTCCGTGCGCTGGCGGTGCTGGGGATCGGCTTTCGCCCTCAGCCGAGGCTCCATTTGCCTCTGGAAGCCTCAGATACTCATCTGGACTCTCAAGAGAGGGCTTTTTGCGGCTGACTTAGCTCCTCCACCTGCTCCCCAGAGAATTTCCCTAACAAGTCTCTTCAGGCATCATTTTTCATCTTTTCCCACCCCACCTCCTCATAAAGCAGTTCCTTTGTAAAGGGAGAGGAGAAACTGGATTCTCTATGCTCAAGAATGAGTTTCCTTCCGTGAAGGACCTTTTACAAAGTAGACTGCATCCCTGTTCACCTCCCCATTCTCCAATTTTTCGCCGTATATTTATTTATTTATTTACTTTAAACATCCATCGGCCCTCCATTTTTTCCCCCTGCCATGCTCAATGCCATCTCGGCTTTGTTTCCTTTCAGGGTGGTTTTGCAAAGTGTTATGAAATGACAGATTTGACAAACAACAAAGTCTACGCTGCAAAAATTATTCCTCACAGCAGAGTAGCAAAACCTCATCAAAGGGAAAAGGTGTGTATGACTATGAAGCAAAGTATTTCTTTGTGTGCAGGGATGGCCCTACCCTGCTAGAAAAATGTCTTCCTGCATGTGTAAGCAGAGATGATGGGAGGCTAATAAGCCTTATCTTGTTTTTTCTTTCAGATTGACAAAGAAATAGAGCTTCACAGAATTCTTCATCATAAACACGTAGTGCAGTTTTACCACTACTTCGAGGACAAAGAAAACATTTACATTCTCTTGGAATACTGCAGTAGAAGGGTAGGTGTTCAGGCTTATGTCAGTACTTTTATTTCTCAGAAACTGACATATTTAAGTTACCTTTTATCTGATATTTTCACTGTAGCAGTTAATTATACTGTAGTGTCAGTTTTCATAACTCATTCTGCAAAGGGAAAGCCCCGATTCTGGTAACTTTGTTTGATGCATTCTTTTCTTTTTCTATTCTTCCCAGTCCATGGCTCATATATTAAAAGCAAGAAAGGTGTTAACAGAGCCAGAAGTCCGATACTACCTCAGGCAAATTGTCTCTGGACTGAAATACCTTCATGAACAAGAAATCTTGCACAGAGATCTCAAACTAGGTAAGCCCTTAACTCCAGATGCTGATTTGCGGGTTAGAGAGGTGTCCCGTTTTCTCATTTCCTTTTTTCTTCCTAGTGCTTTTAATTGGGGTCTGGTTTATACAGGCTTGCTTTCAAATGGGTATACTTTCATGGAACATCTGCCTGCCTTCAAAGTAGCTATGTGTGTACTTCATTAGAATACCTTGTCAGGAGAATTCACATTTGTTTTGTTTATCACTTAGGGAACTTTTTTATTAATGAAGCTATGGAACTAAAAGTTGGAGACTTTGGTTTGGCAGCCAGGCTGGAACCTTTGGAACACAGAAGGAGGTAAGAGTCAGGAAGATATCCTGCTAGTGTTTTGAGAAGACCACATATACTTTATTGTTTTCCAGTTAATATTTCAGAGAAGCTTGATTGATACTAAATCTGTAAACCTCAATATTAATTGAAACAAATAATTAGTAAATGTCCAGCCTGGATTAGCCAGGATAGCTTATGTTTCTACATTGCTTTCTAAAACATAGCAGTCATATGTATTTGCCTGAAATATATAAAAATTGCTGTTCTGGGCTCAGTGTGGGCTGAACAAGTTGCACATCAATGTAAAAAAATTAGCAAAAATCAGTTATTCAGGTAGTAGAAATCAAGTATTTAAAAATAGAAATTGAATATAGTACTTTGTTTTCCATGGTTTAAACAGCAGAATAGTTCCTCATGAGAATTCGGTATTTTGTTTTTCCAGAACAATATGTGGTACCCCAAATTATCTCTCTCCCGAAGTCCTCAACAAACAAGGACATGGCTGTGAATCAGACATTTGGGCCTTAGGCTGTGTAATGTAAGTAAATGCACTGGAATGATCAAAAAGCAAATGTAGTGTAGATTTTAACATTGAAAAAAAGAGATGCTTTATGACCTTTCCTAAAAGCATGTTTCTTTGTACACAGGTATACAATGCTGCTAGGAAGGCCTCCATTTGAAACTACAAATCTGAAAGAAACTTACAGGTGTATAAGAGAAGCGAGGTATACAATGCCATCTTCATTATTGGCTCCTGCTAAGCACTTAATAGCTAGCATGTTGTCCAAAAACCCAGAGGATCGGCCCAGTTTGGATGACATCATTCGACATGACTTTTTTTTGCAGGTTGGTACATTATTTTATGTCTTATTTACTATATCATCAACTGTACTTGTTTGGCAGGTTACTAAAAGTCTTTTTTTGATACTCCACAGGGCTTCACTCCAGACAGACTTTCTTCTAGCTGTTGTCATACCGTTCCAGATTTTCATTTGTCAAGCCCAGCTAAGAATTTTTTTAAGAAAGCTGCTGCTGCTCTTTTTGGTGGCAAGAAAGACAAAGCAAGATATATTGATACACACAGTGAGTTCTACTATTTCTCTTTCAATATTACTTTTAAATTTGATAAATTAGTTTTAGAAGACTTACATTGGCATAAACAATATGCTTGTTTATGTTTGTAGTGTAATAAATCCACACCTCCAAAGGGCATAGCCTTTTGTCTTAATGTTAAAGTGTGCTTCCTGCATAAATTGCAGTTGATGGCGATGATAAAATGCTGACTTTGCCTTGGATACTCATAAGCTAGTTAAAATGGCTAGCTCTTTTCCTACCTTGTTTAGATATAGATTAACACTCTTCAATTTTTTTGATTTACAGACAGAGTGTCTAAAGAAGAGGAAGAAATTTACAAGCTTAGGCATGATTTGAAAAAGACTTCAATAACTCAGCAACCAAGCAAACATAGGACAGATGAGGTATATTGCAAAAGAATAACATGGATATGAAAACTTTATACCATTCTAATCTGTGTTAATTAGCACATTGATAAAGCTTGATTTATGCCATTGAAGCATGTTATGTTTGGCTAAAATAGCTTTTCTTCTAAGTTTTTGAAAGGGAAGTTACTGTCTTTTAGTTTAACAATGCATGCAGTTGGGTGGTTCTGGTATTTTTTACCCAGCTGGTGTCCATTGCTTTCTGATTAATTTTCCCAGCAGTTGCCATAAGCTCTTTTTTTTTTTTTTTTGGTATTGGGGATTAAACTCACAGCCTTGCATTTGCCAGGCAGGCACTTGTGCCACTGAACTAAATTCCTGGCCCTGCCATAAGCTTATCTTAATCTGAAATTTTTGCCATAAAGGGATTTAAATACTGAACTCGTTCCATAATTTGTCTCTCTTAAGGAGCTCCAGCCACCGACCACTACAGTGGCCAGATCTGGGACACCTGCAGTAGAAAACAAGCAGCAGATTGGTGATGCTATTCGGATGATAGTCAGAGGGACACTTGGCAGCTGCAGCAGTAGCAGTGAATGTAAGTGGTTGTTAATCATATTTTAAATAATAAAACTACAGTACTTTGATAAATAATAAGCAAAGTCAACTTGCTTTGTAGCTTAATTTAACACAGAAGAAGCAAAAGCAGAGGAATTTGAAAATGATAGAATTCTAAGTGTAGAATCAGTAAAAAGAAGCTTAGCATTTATCAAAGCTAAGATTTTATTGTGAAAGATATTTTGTAACTTATGTCTGTCTCTCTGACTTTGTAGGCCTTGAAGATAGTACTATGGGAAGTGTTGCAGACACAGTGGCAAGAGTCCTTCGAGGATGTCTAGAAAATATGCCAGAAGCCGACTCCATTCCCAAAGAGCAACTGAGCACGTCATTTCAGTGGGTCACCAAGTGGGTCGATTACTCTAACAAATACGGCTTTGGGTACCAGCTCTCTGACCACACTGTTGGAGTCCTTTTCAACAATGGTGCTCACATGAGCCTCCTTCCGGACAAAAAGTAGGTGTTCCTGCTTAATGAAATCTGTCACTTTTCCACTTTGCACTGAAAAAAACCTGAAAAAAGTGGCTCATTGCTTTTTTTCTGTTTTTCTCCATCATTTGATTTTTAGAACAGTTCACTATTATGCAGAACTCGGCCAGTGCTCTGTATTTCCAGCAACAGATGCCCCTGAACAATTCATTAGTCAAGTGACGGTGCTGAAATACTTCTCACACTACATGGAGGAGAACCTCATGGATGGTGGTGATCTCCCTAGTGTTACTGATATTCGAAGACCCCGGCTCTACCTCCTTCAGTGGCTAAAATCTGATAAGGCCTTAATGATGCTCTTCAATGACGGCACCTTTCAGGTAAGTGAACTCTGCAGAAGTGCATGTTAAGGTCCTACAAATTATTTTTAACTAGCCAGTTTAATGTTTGACTAAACTTTTCTAATTCTTAAATACATAGAGAGCTTTAATATACCTCTTTTTCCTTTTTAAGGTGAATTTCTACCATGATCATACAAAAATAATCATCTGCAGCCAGAATGAAGAATACCTTCTCACTTACATCAATGAAGATAGGATATCCACAACTCTTAGACTGACAACTCTGCTGATGTCTGGCTGTTCATTAGAATTAAAGAATCGAATGGAATATGCCCTGAACATGCTTTTACAGAGATGTAACTGAAAATTTTCTCAAATGGACCCTATGGGACTCCTCTTTTCCACTGTGAGATCAACAGGGAAGCTAGCTGAGTGATATGGAGCATGTTGAAGAAGACAGACAGCAGGTGGTACGAAAACAATTCCTCTATGGCCTGCTGGAGTGGGTGGAACCTAAACAGGCCGAAGTGTACAAGTCTTCACTTTGGACAGTCCACGAGTGAGCAGAACGTAGTTTTCCTCGAGATACCTGACGTGAAAAGGTTTTTCAGACAATTTTGCAGAAAGGTGCATTGACTCTTAACTTCTCTCTGTTGAGAGCATTTTAGCCAGAGGACTCGGAACTGTGAATATACTTCCTGAAGGGGAGGGAGAAGGGAGGAAGCTCCCATCTTGTTTAAAGGCTGTAATCGGTGCAGCTTTTGGCTGCCTAACTGTGAACTATGGCCATATATATAATGTTTTTTGTTTATTTTTGGATACACTTGTGGCTGGAAAAGTGCATTCCTTGTTAATAAACTTTTTATTTATTACAGCCCAAAGAGCAGTATTTATTATCAAAATGTTCATTTTTTTATGTTGATCATTTTAAATTGTTGGCAATAAAGAATACAGAAAAGCACAAACACTGGCTTCCTGTTTTTAGTACAATGCATGGCTGCATCATCACATTATTTATGGATTCTTGGCACTGTTAATGTGACATTGAGTATAGAAGCAAACCATAAAACAGATCTTCAGTATTTCTATTTGTAGCTTTTAGGAACTCAGTTTTTAATACCAGAATTATGAATAATAAACTTTCTAAATGGATCTAGTGGGAGAAGTGAATAGTGAAAATAACCACTCTTGCTACAGCTATTGGGCCTGCTTCTAAAGTCAAAACCAATTTCTCTTTGTAGGATTCTCTCACAATTCATTTAATTTAGAGCTAAACAGCAGAGTATTCCAGTGCGAACTCTTACTGTCAATAGGAACAGGAAGTTTATCTTAATATGGACAAAACTGCATCATAATATGCATACCACCTCAATACATTACTCAGCTTAACCTGCCTAAACACTTCCAGTGCAATTGGCAACACTAGTACATAATTCTAGTAGTGGGAAGTGCTTTGGAAATAAGTCATTTTATTGTCTTTCTGGTGCGTGGTGGTTGAGGAGTGTCGTGAGCAAGCCATGATGTGTGTGTGTGTGGGGGGGGTGCTGTCTTTTAAACTATTAAAACTACCCAAGAGGCAAAATCTAGTGATTTTTTTAAGCAGGATTTTCTCTGTGACAGGTGTGAGAGAAGCTGCTCATCCTGTTATTCTGAACTTACAGTGACCTGTATAAAATGCAAATAATTACTTTGTTCAACTGTAATCCCACGATAAAGAAAGTACTATCCAGTGGAAAGAAAAGCACCTTGGTTTAAGGCTTTGTTTACATTGTGATCCCGTATGGGGGTAGTGCAGAGATGGTATGCTAACATTCTTCTAAAATTGTTAACAGACTCTCTACCTAGTGTTCTTCATTAGGGAAAACCAAGTTTGGGATTTATCCTAGGTATTTCACAAGCCTTTGATTAAATCCTGTCATCCAGAGTTCTCTGAACTTTTATTCTTTGTTAAATGGCTTATAGTAATAGCTGAACAAACTGAACAAGTAAGTGTGCAAAAGTAGAACCTAATTTTGTGAGCAAAGAAGAAGCAGAAAAACTAAAAAAAAAAAAAATTTTTTTTTTAATAAACAGGAATTGAACTCATGACCTCACGCTTGTCAGACAGGTGCTTATGCCACTGAGCTATATCCCCAGCCCCAAACTGTTTGTTCCTTTTGAGCTTCTCAGTGTAAGACTGGTCTTATGATGTGGTTTCAGAACATGCCTATTCATCTCACCTAGATGGAATATGGACTGCACGCCAGGTTCAGGGCCTAGCACTGGAGAGCTGGAGATGTAGAATGAACTCCCGGAAGTAACAGTGGAGTGGGGAAGACTGTGTTTGCCTCTCAGTCTGATAAGTACTGTGATTTTATGGCAAAGGTATGCACTCAGTGTTGTGGGAACCAAGAACAGGAACCACAAGGAAAGAGCCTTAGGCATGAGGTAGACTAAGAACAGATTCCAGAGAAGGAAATTCTTTGTATTGGATTGTGAAAGATCAGTATGGGTTAAATAGGAGTATGAGATGGGGAAGAGTGTTAGGAGCAATGACAATAATCTGTCCAGAAGCCTAAGGAGGAAAGAGTTCATAGCAAAAGTAGGCATGTAAATCTGAATTGTGGTAAGTAAAGCTGGAAGACACAGAAGTGATGTGTCCCATACACACCCCAAGCTTCAATTCATTTAATTTAGAAGCCACAATTCATTTGGAATGCCGTGCAAAATTGCTAAAAGAGCCAGGTGTGGTGGTACATGCCTGGAATCCAAGCACTTGGGAGGCTGAGGCAGGAGAATCATTGTGAGTTGGAGATCAGCCTAGGCTACAAAGTGAGCTCAAGGCCACCCTGAACTGCATAGTGAGAACTTGTCTCAAAAAGACAAAACAAAACAAAACAAAAAAAAACACACACAACCCAAACAACAACAACAAACCAAACCAAAACAAACCAAAACAAACAAACAAACAACAACAACAACAAAAGTACTAAAAGATTTTAATAGGCAAAGTGATGTGGTATTTCAAATTCTGGAGGCATAACTGAGATGAAAAGATGGAGAGAAATGGGCCAAACGTTAAGAAGGTAATACTGTGATTTGGTAGAGAAAAGATCTGAGACAATGAAAGGGGCTAATGCAAGGTCACTAGCCTCATGATACTTCTGGTCCGTATCAGTACTCCCACTGTGGTGCACCAAACTAGGCGTGGTGCAGTCAAATGTTGAATGAATGATTAAATATAGATTTAGGAAAGGCTTACAAAGTTGACAGGATTTGGAATCTTCCCAAACGTGAAGGCTGAGAAAGAGGGCAGTGTTTAGTATGATTAGCAAGGGCACTCCAGGGGAAAAGGTGTACTGTATGGCCATCAAAGGCAATAAGGATCATGGAAGGAAAAGCTAGATATTTAAGGAAATATAGCATGAATTCAGCAGGTTGAATCAGAATCATCTAAAGATAACCCAGCAGGCCCAGAAAACACTTGAATAAATGTATCTGTATTTCAAGAGAGAGCGAGATTTGGGAACCACCATGAGGAAGATATAGCATCACAGGAATGAAGACATACGATTTTAGTGAACATCTTTGATACCCAAGAATGTTGCTCCTTTAGCCATCACAAATCTTAGAAGGGTAATCTCTAAAGAAAAACTAGTTTTGATTCATGATGATAGCCACTTTCAGCTAACCTTTGTGTGATCATGGCAGTCTGGAATCTTGAGTTATTTGTATTTATTACTTTCATATCTTACTCTCCTGAATCTTATAACTATGGATGTAACCTATGTCATCTAGAGAGGGAGCATATTCCAGTGGAAAATCTTTGGAATCATTTCTGAATTCAAATTCCTGCCTAAACATGTGATTACAATGTGATTGTCAATAAAAACATAATCTCTCTAACACTGGTTTCCTGATAGGTGCTGATGAAAAGACAGTAAAGCTAATAAAGTGAGTTCATATCATAGATGCTAAATATTTATACCCGTTCTTATTCTGTTTCCTTTGCTACTTTCCACCTGTGTAATACAGGAACCTAAGTTACTTAAATAACTGACTCATTCTTTTTTTTCCCTTTTCCAATCTTTTTTATTTTCTGTGTCAGTCATAGTCTAGCGAGAAACATAAACATCATTTTAGGACTTTGAAAAAGAGGAATTCAGTAGAGATCACTAGTATAATGCTGACAGGAGACTTTAGAAGGCAAATAGGAGGGAGAAAGACAATAGGATGGGGAATCACCCCTACCCCAGTGGTTTTTGACATCTGGAGAAAATGAGAATTTCTATAGTTCTGAACTATAGTCTTCAGGCAGAAACTAGAACCATAGCATTTACTGCCTCACAGACTTTTTAAATTGTGAGGCAACTGTGGCCACTGCTTGAGATGACCAAGTAGAAGAAGAAAGATGAAATGTTCTGGACGCTTTCTTCCTTTTGCCCTCAGTTTCCCACTGACCAGTGATCTGGAAATTTGTAAAAGAGCAATTTGAGTAAGATAGTTGCAAAGGTCATTCTTATATTTCAGAACAAAGGAAGGGTAGGCCAGGAAATGGACCTGAGCTTTAACAGGGGAATGGATGGCCCATCTTCCTTTCTCATTTTTTTTCTTACATTAATTTTGCAGTTCTTTTGTCTTCTTTTCCTCTTAAATCCCAAAGTGACATAATTGCGGAGTTATACTATTTAGCTAAGTAGCAGGATGGCAGGCAGTAGAACATTGGGAGAAGAAAAATAGAGACAGTACAGTGATGCATGAATAGCTATGTTTATAGCAGCACAATTCCTAATAGCTAAATTGTGGAAGTACCCTATATATCTAGCAATGATCATTAGTAAAAGAAAACATGGTGTTTATACGTAATGAGGTACTACTATGTCTTAGTTACTTTTTACTTGTTGCTAAGACAAAATATCTGATGCCAAAAGTTGGGAAAGGAAAAGTTTATTTCTTACAGTTTTTGGAGGTTTCAGTCTATACTCAGTTGGCTCCAAGGCAGAGTGGCCTGGCGGCACCACAGTTCATGGTGGCTGCAAACAGCAATTGGAAACCGGCAAGAGAGAGAGACACACCTTCTTCCAGCTATTACATTATATGCTGGCTCCACCCCTACGCGGGTGTAGCACTGACACCATCAATCCAAGCACTAGACAATGAACCAATCAAAAATGCACAGTCTAAATGCATGAAGCCTGGGAGTCACCGACATAAACCATGACATACTCTAACACAAAGAAGGATAAAATCGAGTCATTTGTAGGAAAATGGATAGACCTTGAATCTATAAGTTAAGTGAAATAAAAATTGTGTGGTTTCTCTTATGTGAGAAAACCAAAGTGTAAATAGATCAAAGAGAAAAATAAAAGATAGATAATAGAAAATAGAAAGATCTTTGAGAAGTGGGAAGAAAACTAAGAGATGGAGGAAGGAGGAAGAGAGGGGAGGGGATATAAAAAGTAATACAGGGTGCCATGTACATGTACCAGCTGCCCACAATGAATGTATTGATGGTGTACTAATAATATGTATCCATCAGCTATCTAGGTATCTATCTATCTATGCCTTAAGATGCGACTCATTTTTAACAAAGGCCTTTGTGATTTGTAATATCATTAGACCTTTTTTACATTATGAAGATTTTATTTATTTATTTTATGAAAAAAAGGTAAAACAAAATTTCATACCAAAATAATAGGAGAGTAACTACTGTTAATACAATGCATACTATCTTTCAGGTAGTTGCTCAGGTTATAAGATATGGGCATAAAAATTTCCCCCATAAATATTAGCTTTCCTTTTCAATGAAGTAAGAGACACTAACAGTATAACTGATTTATGTTTTTTCCCTTTTTCCTACTGTCCTTTCCCCTTTCACCCATTCTAGTTTCTTCTTCCTTTTGAACAATTTCTTCCCATTTCTATTATATATTTTAGACCATATTTACTCTTTAAATTTCTCATACCAGGGAGACACTGTGATGTTTACACATGTGAGACTGATTTATTTCACTTATGAGTATGGTCTCAAGTTGCATCCATTTACCTATAAAAATCTCAAGTTTATCCTTTATAGCTGAGTAGTACTCCTTTGTATAAATATACCACACCTTTTTTATCCATTCATTGGTTGATGGCCATTTGGGTTGTTTTCACACTTTAGTTATTAAAAATTGTGCTGCTTTAAACATGTATGTACATTTATCACTTTAGTATGATGGTTTTAATTTTTCTGGGAAGATACCCAGAAGAGAGAATAGCTGAGTAGAATGGGACCTCTAATCCTAGTTTTTTGAAGAATCTCCACACTGATTTCTGCAGTGGTTGTACAGTCTATACTCCCATCAACAGTGGAGAAGGATTCCTTTTTCCCCATAGTCCCTCCAGCATTTGTCATTGGTTGATTGTTGATGATAACCATTCTGGGGTAAAATGGAACATCAGTGTTGTTTTAATTAGCATCTCTCTAATGACAAATGATGTCTAACAGTTTTTTCATATATTTATTTGCCATTTGTGTTTCTTCATCTGAGAAGCATGTATTCATTTCACATGCCCATTTTTGGATTGGGTTTTTGAATTAGGTGGCATCTGATTCTTTTCAGTTCTTTGTATATTCTAGATGAAAGTCCTTTGTCAGAGGGACAGTTGGCTAAACTTTTTTCCACTTTGTGGGTTGTCTTTTCATTCTGTGGGTGATTTCTTTTGATACACATAATCTTTTTAATAAAAAGGGATCCCAGGTGTTTATTCTTTGATTTTCTATGCAATTTGGGTTTTGTTCATGAAATGTCTGCCTACCCCTATATATTCAAGATTTCTATCTACTTTTCTTTCCAGTAGATTTAGTGTTTCTGTTTAATATTTAGATTTTTTATGTATTTTGACTTTAGTGCACAGTAATAGACATGGGAATAGTTTTAGTCTTCAGCATGTACAGAGCCATTTTTTTTCTATCACTATTTATTAAAGAGGCTGTTTTTCTTCCAGTGAACATGTTTGACCTCATTATCAAAGATAAGGTAGCTGAGTGTGTTTGTAGTTGTGTCTGTATCTTCTAATCTGTTCCATGATCCTCAGGTCTGTTTTCTTTGCCAGAACCATGCTGATTTTTAACACAGTAGCTTTGTAGTATAATTTCAAGCCTGGGATTGTGATGCCTCCTGCTTTGCCTTAGTTGCCCAGAATTGCCTTTGCTATTTTAGGTTGCTTCTGGTTCTCAGATGAATTTTAGGAATGTTTTCTATAGATCTGTGAGGCATGCTAATATATTTTTATTGGGTTTGTATTAAATCTGTATAACAATTTTGGAAGTACAGCCATTTTTACAATGTTGATTCTTTCTATCCACAAGCAAGAGATATGTTTCCATTCTCTAATATTCTATTTGATCTCCTTTTCCAGAGAACTTTAATTTTCAATATATAGATCCTTTACTTCCTTTGTTAGATTACTTCCTAAGTATGTCATTTTTTGGATGCTATTGTGAAGGGCATTTTTTCCCTAATTTCTCTCTCAATGAGTTTGTTGTTTGTGTATAAGAATGCTATTGATTTTTGAGTGTTGATTTTTTATCTATCTATGCTACTGAATTGGTTATTAAATCTAGAGGGGTTTTTTTTGAGTTTTTGGGTCATCTATGTAGAGTATTATGTCATCTACAAATAATGATAATTAACTTCTTCCTTTCTTATTATTATTCCTTTTATTTCTCTCTCCTGTCTAACTGCTCTGGCTAGTGTTTCCATAACTATGTTGAATAGGAGTGGTGATAGTGGATATCCTTGTCTTATTTCTGATTTTAGAGTGAAAGCTTTCCATTTTTGTCCATTTAGTATGATTGTTGGCTATTAGCTTGTCATAGATGGCTTTTATTGGATTGAGGTAAAGACCATCTATTCTGATTTTCTGTAGGAGTTTTGCCATGAATGAGTGTTGAAATTTGTCAAAAGTTTTTTCTGTATTTGTTTAAATTATCATGTGATTTTTGTCTTTGGATTTCTTGATATGGTCTAGGTTTATTGATTTGCATATGATGAATACATTTATAGATCAATATTGAATACATTTATTGATTTGTATATGTTGAATCATTCATGCATTCCTGGGATGAATCCCACTTAGTCATAGTGTATAATCTTCTTGATGATTTGCTGTACTCTGTTGCTGCTATCTTATTGAGGATTTTTGTATCTGTGTTCATTAGGGAGATTGGCCTATAGTTCTCTTTTCAGTTGAGTCTTTCTCTGGTTTTGTTATTAGGGTAATATTTGCCTCCAGGAATGAGTTAGGAAGTATTGATTCCTTTTAATTTGATTAAAGAGTTTGAGGAGTATTGGTATTAAATCTTCTCTAAATTTCTTGTAGAATTCAGTAATGAATTCATCAAGACCTGGGTTTTTGTTTATTGGTAAGTTTTTAATTACATTTTTAATTTTATTGCTTGATATCGAGTTATTCAGAATTTTTGTATCTTCTTGATTCAGCTTTGGTGATTCATATGTATCTCAAAATCTGTCCATTTCTTCTGTGTTTTCCATCCTATGTGAATAAAGATTTTCAAAGTAAGTATTGATGATCTTCTGAATTTCCACAGGATCTCTGCTGCTTTCACACGTTTCATTCCTCATTGAATGAATTAGAGTCTTTTACTTTCTTTTCTTGATAAGGTTGTCTAGCAGTTTATCAATTTTATTTATTGTTTCAAAAAACCATCTCTTCCATTCATCAATTCTTTATATTGTTTTCTTAGCCTCAATTGCATTAATTTCTGCACTGATTTTTTACAATTTCCTGTCATTTACAGCCTTTGGGCTTGACTTGCTTTTTTTTTTCTAGAAGCTTAAGGTACAATATTAGTGTGTTTATTTGTGCTCATTTTGTTTTCCTGATATAAGAATTCACTGCTATAAATTTTCCTTTTGGGACTGCTTTCAGTGTGTCCCACAAGTTCCAGTATGTTGTATCTACATTTTCATTTAATTTCAGATATTGTTTAATTTCTTTATTTTCATCTATGATCCATTGGTTGTTTAGCAGGATGTTATTTAATTTCCATGTGTTTATGGACTTTTGAGGTTACTTTTGACACAAATTTCTAATTTCATCATATGGTTAAATAATATACATGGAATGATTTCAATTCTTTTGTATTTACTTAAGCATGTTCTATAGGTTAAAATATGGTCTACTTTCAAGAATGTCCCATGTGCAGCTAAGAAGAATGTGTATTCAGATGTGGTTGGGTGGAACCCTTTGTGAACTACTAAGTTGATTTGTTCACAGGTTTAAAGCAGTTCTGATATTTCTTTGCTGATATTTTATCTAGTTGATCCATGTATTTGTGACTGTGGGGTACTAAGTTCCCCCATTACAATTGTGTTATTGCTCATTTGATTTTTCATATCTATTATTATTCACCTTATATAGTTGGGTGCTCCAATATTTTGTATCTAGATATTTATGATTGTTATCTCCTCCTCATAAAGTTTTCCCCTATCATGTATGTAGCAACCTTCTTTATCTCTTTTTATCACTCGTGGTTTGAATTTCAGATTGTCTGCAAACAGAATAATTACTTTTACCTTTTCCTGGGTTCCCATCCTTGGACTTTAATCTACTAATTTCTTTTTGTATTAAATGCATTTCTCGTATATAGCATGTTGTTTGATCTTGTTTCTTGATCCATTCTGCCAATCTGTTTCTTTTGATTGCTGAATTGAAGCTATTTACATTGACAGATATAACTGATATATATTGGCCTATCTTCATCATATTATTTTTCTACTGTTGGTTCTATACTTTCCCCCTCTGTTTAATTGCTTTCACTGATTGGTGGTTTCTTTCTGTTGTTGTTCTGGGAATTGTGGTCATTTTTATCTCTGTCTAGAACATCTTTCAGTACCCTTTATAGCACTGGCTTGGTGGTCATGAATTTCTTCAGTTGTTCTTTGTCATGGAAGTATCTTATTTCTCCATTAATTTTAAAAAATGGTTTTTTAGGGTATATCAACCTGGGTTGGAAATTGTTTTCTTTCAGGACTTGAAATACTTCACTCCAAGCTCTTTCCTGACTTGGTGGTTTTGAAGTCTGCCTTGATTCTAATGGGCTTTCCTTCATAGGTGATCTTGTTTTGTTTCTCTAGCAGCTTTTAATATTGTGTGCTTGTACTGAATTTCTGGGATCTAAATTATTATATATCTGGGTGTAGATTTATTTTGCTTATGGCTAATTGGAATGTACATGCCTCCCTTATCTGTGTGCCAGATTGTTTTGCCATGCTTGGGAAATTTTCCACTGTTACTTCAGTGAATACATTTTTTATGCCATTTTTGTTGCTTTTTCATTGACATCAGCTATTCTTATAGTATTTTTCTTTGCATCATCTTGCAGTTGTTTACTTATTATTTTCTGATCTTTTGTTATTTTCAAGAGATCTTTCCTTTCATGATCACTAACCATGATCTTCTCAAGGTCTGAAAGTCTGCCTTCAGTTTCATTCAAGTGGTTTTTCCAGCTTTCAATGGAATTTTAAATTTCCTCCTTATCTGTTTGAATCCATTTCATGTATTCTGTTTCTTTCCTATATTGATCATTCATGGTTTCCATCCTTTTCTTATCATCATCTATTTTTTTAATCTATCTCTAGTCTAGATTTGCTGAACAATTCCTTTATAAACATTGACTTTTTTTTTTACCTGAGAGACAATTTCTGATTTGATTTCCTATATAGCCTCATGCATTTGCTTCTTTACTTCAATTGCTATCGTTTCAGAAATGTCAGGTGTGTGTCTTCTATTTTCTTCTATCTCATTGCCTTCTGAACTTGTTCTGGGTAGGCTGGAGGTCTGAGGTTCCATTTTGCTTCTGTATTTTATCATTTTTTATTTCGAAAGGTTTTAGTTTTTTTTCTGTGCTGATCCTTGTAAGTGTTTATAGTAGGTAGATTCATCACTAGTATCAAGGCCTCTGTAGGCCAGGTTTGTTTTTTAAGGTATCTTCTATGTATAGGAGGTTTTTGGTTTGTGTCTGTCCCAAGATCCTACCTTTCCAATTAATTAAGGATGAGATATTGATATCTGTTTGGCTCAGTCCCTGGTCTTTTAGTGCTGGGATGTGGTGAGGTTATTGCCTCAGAAATTCCCAGTATTGTTGCAGAAGTGAGAATGATTGATTGAAACAGATATGACATACTAGCTAAAGTAGTATAATTAGCACTAAAATATGATCAAGTACAGCTTAGAAATTGATAAACAGTGGTAACTATTAAATTTGTACCTTTAACCATAGAAATAAAATCTATGGTTATGTAACAGACTTGATTATAAATTGAGAGCTTGGATGCAAAGTGTTTCCTCTTGGTAGAGTGGTTTTACATGGTGATGAGGAAATTTAAGAAGGAAAGTGGATAGAACAGAAATAACTGAAAAGAAACCACTAAAGCAAAAGCTTTATTTTCTGATCTTTTGTTATTTTCAAGAGATCTTTCCTTTCATGGAGGATGAGGATGATCACACAATCTTTGAGAAACTAGAGAAGAAACTAGAGAAGAGGGTAGAAAAGAAAAACCAAAGGATTAAGCAAGGAGTTATTGAAGCTGACCAAGAATCTTCACTGATTTGAAAATATGATTTAGTCTAGAGAGGTGAACTGAGAAGAGGGGGAAAGAAAGTGCATAGATTAGAACAAAAATATAGATTAAAACAAGGAAAAAAGAAATAACCCACAAACAGCAAGGGAAAAGTAGAAGAAGAAGAGGAGGAGGAGAGGAAAGAGGAAGAAGGAAATAAAATCAAAACAAAAAATTCCTCTGGTGTCCACCAACAGTCCAAAACTACTGAATAACCCTGAAAGCCTACAATAGAGCTTGTGCTGGATTTGAGACTGGTTTTGGCCTCCAGATGTGGGGGGCTGGGGTCAGAGTGTTCAGCCAGTACTTTCCGTAAGTTCCTTAGTGGCCTCCCACTCCTTACCAGGTTTCTCTTGGAGGAATCTCTCTCCCAGTTGCAGTGCTGTTTTCAGACAGAGACAGGGGTCTGTTCCCAATCCCACATGACTTTGGCTTCTCCTAGTCCTTCCTCAGTCTTTTGTGTTCCTCTTCCCCTGGCAAGTCTCTGTCCTCTCACATTACTTGTTACTGTGTGTGGGGGAAATGCTGTGATTTCATCCACTGCTGCGGTTATAGTCCAAATTTGCTCAGTCCCAATTCTCACTCCTCTCCTGAGGTGGGGTATAACTTTCCATCCTTTGCTTTACAAGTTCTGATGCCACAGTCACCTGCCTCTGATGTAGTCTGTAACTTCCTCGGGTGTGATGGAGGCAGGGTGCCTGGTGTCCTTCTGCTCCTGCACCAGCAGCGTGTAGACAGCCTGAGGCCACACAGTCTTGAGGTGCAAGGCTGTTTAATTCCCTACACCTCTCAAACTCACAGGTCAAGGGGTGGGGCTTGCTGTTCCATTTACTAAGCACCCCTGTTGTCTTTATGTTGTTCTTGGAAGCTCCAGTTAGTGCTCTGGTGTACAAAAGGAAAGGGGAAAAAAGAAAAAATAAAGGGAAAAGAAAAGAAAAACAAAGGAAAGAAAAAATGAAAGACAATAAAAAGGAAAGCTGCCTAGTTGTCAAGGAAGGAGCAGTTCATCTTGGCAGAACTTACTGCCAGTCTGTGGTGTCTTCTGTTTGGAGAAAGGCAGAAGAGGCAGAGGACCTTATATCCCAGGTCTGTCCTGTATGGCTTGATTAAGCCACATTATTTTAGTATATTCCTTTTCTTTTTCTTTCTTCTTTCTTTCTTTCTTTCTTTCTTTCTTTCTTTCTTTCTTTCTTTCTCCTTTCTTTCTTCTTTCTTTCTTTCTTTCTTTCTTTCTTTCTTTCTTTCTTTCTTCTTTCTTTCTTTCTTTGTTTTATGATTTCAAGTATGGGGAGCAGTCATCCTGATCCGATGACTTACCAGCAGCCAGGTAGGGTGCATACCCATTTTATTAAGTCCTTTATCTGTTTTGCTTGATCTATTAGTTTTTTATGTTAGATTGATTTAGTTTCAGGGTATATGATCCTTCCCTTTCTTCTAATTACCAGTGTCTTTAGCTAAATTTCTCTGAGTAGCTCTAAAAGGCTCCTCCTCTATTCAACCATGTTGTCCTATGAAGATTTTAATTTAATGAAATTATATGTGACTAAAATGAATAGATGCATTTTCATAAGGTACACAGAGAAATCAATATTAAAATTTAAAGGTAACTCCATGAAGAAGACAGTATAGCTTTTAATAAGCTTTTCTATAAACAGTATTCTGCTGATTCTTTGCTTTTCCTTGACTTGATAGAAACACTAGCCTATTGATTCATTTTTTATTCTAACATTTCTTTATGCCTTATTAACTTTTATAATAGAAAGTATTTCCTTGTCTGAATTGCCACACTTTAATTTTGTTTGTGAACTCAAACTAAATATTTAAACTTTTATATGCAGTGTTGGAATATAGTATGGCCTATCAATGTTTGGAATTTCATTAAATATATGAATATATGAATTTTGCCCCTGGCATAGGCCTTCTAATACCTTTATATATAAAAAACTAAATTGATTTTAGTGATTGAGACAGAATAACTTCACTTTTAGTTGAGATAAAATAATAAAGTTACTGAGCTATTTCTGCTGTGAAATACCAAATGATTAGATATTGTAGCCCATTATGCAAATTAGAACAAATTCTCTCCTCTTAAGCCTGTATCAAATTTGCACTGCATGAAAATGAACACCAAATCTAAATGAAATGAAATGCACAATGCTTTCCTTTTGCACTCCTTTGGGGTTGGCAGAAGCAGCATGAACTTTAAAGTTGAGGTTTCAGAGTCAGATGTACCAAAAGAGGCTCACTAGGATATGAATTTATTATGTACTTCCATGATTCTACTGAACAAATAAATATAAAAATGCAGGTTTATATAAATTTTGAGAACTTTATAGAAGATGTTAAAATATTTCAAGTTGTAAAACTATCCAGAGTCCAAAGATGTGATTAAGTAGTGTGGAAGAGAGTGCAGATGTAGTAAGATAATGACAAAAGAAGTGCTGTACTGCTGAACACTTAACCAACTATTTTTCAAGAGGTGAAGAGTTTCTTGATTTGTTGCATTTGATGAAATTATGGTGTAAATATTTTTACCTGACTGATTTAAATATGCTGGAGTGATGTCACTGAATATGGAGATGGGAAGATATACAGAAACATGCTGTTGTTATATCCATTATGCAGGAAATTTTCAAAAAAGCCCAACTTCAATAAATAAAGATAAAATCTAGTAGAAGAACTTGATAATGATGAATTTTGAGTGCTATTGACTTTAAAATTATTTAATTATACATTTGTATGTTTTAATTTTTAATAATGGCTATATTAACAAACATGTTCACAATTTATGAAATCTTAGCAGTCTATTCTCATGAACTTACGTAAAGCAGTTCCAGAACTCCAGTAATGACTCCAACCAGGGTGTGTTGACTATATAGTTTTGAGAATTGTGAGATCATCCCTAATTTCTGAATAATTAATAGGGCTTGATATAGTCCTTCAGTATCTTAGTACTGTAGCATGTATCTTGCTTGGTTCAACTCACTGTATATGAAATCTCACTTAGCCAAAGATACAAACAAAGTTTCTTTTAAATGACATAGTAATTTCTTTATGATGAAAAGTCCAGTTTCAAAAAGATGTAGTATTAATTATGTAAGTGCTGAGGACACTCAGTGTGGGGAGTGATCTGTGGCTGAGCCAGAGATCAGCAAACTCCTGGAGACTAGAGCAAAGCCAGTTCCAAGGACACAGAATTCTACAGGCATACTGTGTAAATAAGTTGACATCTTGCTGTGTTGCATAACAACAGGTGTCAGGCCTTGGTGTTCTTCCTTGTCAATGAGAGCACAGTCAGCTCTGAGAGTGTTTTGGCCTTTAGTGTTCTCAGCAAAACACTGAGACTGCACTCTCAACCCAGGTGCATGCTTTTTCCTTTTGTATCTTTTCTTTTTATTTTTTTACTTTGTATAAATAGAGATGCTGGGGTTGGGACATTGCCACTGCCTCTCCATTAGAGAGGTCAGGTGCCACCCCGTCCCAGCTTTCCATTTATGTGTCTTGTTTCTTCTTAATCTCCCCTCACTCACTCTTAGGGACCCTGTATGCTGTGCAGGCTGCAGCAACTCAAAATCATGGAATTAATGATTTTTGTTAGAGAATCTATTCATATTAGGCCTAGCATTGGAATTAGGAATTATTATTTCATATATAGTAATGTATTAGTAGTATAATTCAAATGAAAAATTGAAATTTTAGAAACATTAATTTAGAATTTTAACTTTAGAATTATGACATTTATATCTAGTATTGTACATGTGAAAACTTCAATTTCCTATGTTTATAAATTTAATTTATTCAATTTATAGTAATGCTTAAATACTTACATATTTATTACAGTGCAGTATTTTAAAAATAAGTCAAATATGGTACAAATATATGCAAAATGATTAAAGGAATTTAATCAAGTTTGAAAGTAGAATCATAAATTAAAGTCTCCTTAAACATTTTTTTGTGAAATACAAAGCAAATTTTTATAACTAAACATAAAACTGCCAAGAAAAGATGGATATTTAATGTTAGTTTTAAAATATCAGATAAATTTCTACATGTAAATGTCACTCTAAAACATCTCATTGACAAAATATTATCCCTGGAATTTGTGTTTGGAGATGAGTATCACTGAAATATTCTGATTCCAATACATAATTATATTTTAGTAATATCGCTTCTCGGCCTTTTGGCTAAGATCAAGTGTAGTATATTTTAGTATTATGCTTTTGAGAACATTATATGAGTTATGAGCTAGAAGAAATGAAAAGGAAAGTGAAATCAATAAGGACAGTGTGACAAAGTTTAGAGCTGAGACTGGAAATTGTTGGTGAATAGATTTCAAATTTGAAATACAATGCTTCAGATAAGGTTTAAAAATATTTTCCAATAATTATCATCAGTCATTGAAAGCGTCCATAAAAAATTTAAAAATTTCAACTTCTTTTGAACAACTTCATGATCAGGTAATATTGGATTCGCATTTCTACATATGGATAATTGGTAGGGACTTGGAATTTCCTGTCCCCTAAGCAGGGCAAGCTTTTTCCATGGTCCTCATTTGACTGTGTTACTCAGTTGGTTCCTCTGGGTCGGGGTTGTCCAATCCATAAGGCACAGGACACACATGACTTTAGCTTGTAATGTGGCCTTGTAAGATTATACACTTCAATACTATTAAGGGACTTTTCAGCTTTAGTTTTCATGACTCAGTTGCTCAGTGCCTGAGGCTCAAGTGTGGACTGCGTGGGTGACAATGGAAAGACATGTAACAGAGGGCACAGAGCAGTGCTGACTCCTGACATCCGATGCACCTGTGCGATGTGGTGCGAAAAAAACACAGTGTTGACCTATGACAGTAATTCACCCTACTGACATATATGTATGTCTACAAAGATGGTTATTTACTGTTATTTTACACAGACATGCAGGTGTTCTTATTTAATTATTAAACCTGGAGAACCACTTATATAGATCCAGACAGTGATGCATTAAAAAAAGGCCAAATATTCCACTAGTTTTAAGTTCACATTGCTCTCTGTTATGGTTTATGTCAGTGGTCCTCAGACCTCATGAATTATGGAATCAACCAAATCTAGCATTGTCATTGGTTTGTTGTCTAGCAATTGGATTGGTGGTATAATGTTTCACTGGCCTAGAGGTGGAGCCAGGATATGATATATTGGCAGGAAGGTGTCTCTCTCTTACCGGTTCCCTCCTTGTTGCAGTGGCCATGAGTGGCTACCCTGCCTTGGAGCCAGCTGAGTATGGACTGAAACCTCCAACCTGTAAGAAATAAACCTTTTCTTCCTTCATTTTGGGTTTCGGGTATTTTGTTCCAGCAATGAGAAAAAAGTAACTAAGATACTCTCCTTTTTAATGTTTTAATAAAACATAAGAATAAAAGAAGTTTTGTCACTTACATACATTAATTTATTATGTATTTTATATGAGGCCAGGATAATTCCTCTTCACTCACTACAGCCCAGGCAAGGTCAAAGGCTGGACATCTACTCTAGAACTTTGAAAGTAAACCCCTCTGTTAGAGCCAGATGAAACATTCACCAGACTTTTCTACTTTCAAATTCTGTTTACAAAATCTAGTTTCATTTCTATCAAATGTGTTTTGGATGATTTGGAATAAAGATGATATATATTCAAGGCTCTTTTCTGAAATTTTTAAGTGTTATTGATTTAAAATGTCAGGTAATATAGAAGGGAAGTGAAGGAATAGGTCTAACACAGACAAAGGTCTATTGCTCTTTATAAACCAATGCTTCTAAACATGGGTGATTTCTTTAAGAATTGCATCCTCTCTCAGTCATCGTAGTTATAAAATTAGTTTCACATCATTGTTTTAAATTTGAATTGAAATCTAGGAAAGGGGAAATTTGGAAATTTAGCATACTAGGAATTCTACTCATGGTTCATATATACACTTCATTAACAGTCACCACAATCAATTTCCATTATTTTCTTTATGCTCTTTTTGATAGACTCATTTTAATGATTTTGAAGTACCTGGACTATGTGGCTAATCTCTTACCATCTTTTTTCATATTGATAAAGTAACACAATCATAACACAAGCACTAAGGATGAAGCAAGATATATGTGTGGCAAAAGGAGAGTTGGATAGCAAACAAACTGCACCTGATACATATGTAGTTCACCTTAAGTGATCTTAAATACAACTTCCCTATCTAAAGTATTATAGGAGAAGAATACCTTTTAAGTTTTGTAGAGTCTGATGTGTTTCCCTCAGGTTTTTCCTTCCCCAGCAATTTGCATGCAGACACAAAGACACACACACACACGCGCGCGCGCGCGCGCCACAGGTCAATAATTTTATTATTGTTCAAGCTAAAACAATGAATCAACAGTAGAGAAATGTTTTTACTTTAATACAGTAATTCAAAACCTGTGGGGAGTTGAGGCAGCAGGATCACAAGTTTAAGCCGAGCCTGGGCAACTCAATGACTTAGCAAGAAGGTGTCTCAAAATTAAAAATAAAATAAGATGAAATAAAAAGGATTGGGAACATAGCCAAATGCAAAGACCTTAGGTTCAATCTCCAATACCACAGAATGAGTAAGTAAATAAAGAAATAACCCCCACCCCCCCAAGAAAACTAAAATAAAAATAAAAATAGATTTTCAACTGTAGTTTTATAAATTCAGGAATAATGATAGGCTTTTTTTTTTTTTTTTTTTTGTCTTTTTGACGCAGGGTTTCACTATGCAGTTCAGGTTGGCCTTGAACTCACTTTGTAGCCCTGGCTGTCTTCAAACTTGTGGTGTCTCCTTCCTCAGCCTCCTGAATGCTGAGATTATAGGCATGAATCTCAATGTCCAGCCAAGAATAACGTTTTTGATTTGAACATAACTATGCAAATTAGTGTTTTCAAAGATCTAAGGTTTTAAAAATATGGTTAACTTCAAAGAAAATATGCAAGTTACATTTTTTAAAATTCAAGAATTATGGCAAATATACAATTACAAATCAGTGAAAAAAGGCACGAAACTTAAACTGAATAAACGTGATAGTGTTCCTTATGAAAAGTCGTAGAACATAAATTTATAGTTTTAGTCCAATTGTGGAGTGTTCTTTAATGTCTTCTTTGTTGAAACAATTCTATTTTTTTTTTTTTTACTCACAAATATTGAACATCTGTTTACCGCTGAAAATGTAAGACAGTATATAGGGTGACTGCGCATCTCAGTTTACCTGGGAAATCTTCATGAGTTGAGTTTTTTTTTTGTTTGTTTGTTTGTTTGTTTGTTACTGGGGATTGAACTCATGACCTCATGCTTGCCAGGCCTGCACTTATGCCACTGTGCTAAATCCCCGGCCCTTACCTGGGAAATCTTAACCATGCCTGTATCAGTCAAAAGTGTTTGGCAATCCTATAAAGTATTGTTAAACGGTGTGAGTTTCATGTAGCTAAGATGCATCTACAAGACCCACTTCCCTCTGTTTTCAGTCACTTGTCCTATCACAGGGAAGTACAAATTTTTACCATTGTAAGGGACTTTATTTTTAATGCTTCATTCAGGACAGCTGCAGAAAATCAAATCTAGACTACAAAAATTTATTTAGATCCCACTACACATTATGTAACTGTTATGTTTTGGATCTCAAATATCCTTTGAACATCTCCTGTCTGCAGAGGTGAGGCTTTTGGAAGGTTCCTGGAGGCACTATTCTTATTAGTGAATTAACCTGTCGATGCGTTCAAACCTGCATGTGCTGTTAGGAAGTGAGGCCTGGCTGGAGGAGGTGGGTTACAGGTGTGTGTGTGTGTGTGTGTGTGTGTGTGTCTGTCTGTCTCACAGACAGTGAGAGCTGGAAGAGTATACTCTTGTCCCCTGTGCCTTCCTCTCTCTGGCTTTTCTTGCTGTCTCTCTCTGCTTCCTGGCTGCCATGAAGTCAACAGATTTCTTTCCCTATGATGCTTTACCTTTGAATCAGCTGACCTCTGAAATCATGAGCCAAAATGAACTATTCCTCCTTTAAATTGCACATATCAAAAATTTTGTTCTACCTGCAGGAAAACTGACCAGTGTAGTGATGTTTTACGTTATGTGTTTCAGCCCACCAGGACTATAGTGTCAGCAATTAATGATGGTAATTACTGGTTATGGTAACATGTGCCTATAATACCAGCTGCTTAGGGACTGAGGCAGGAGAACAGCAAGCTTGAGCACAGCTTGGGAAATTTAGCAAGATTCTCTCCTGAAATAAAAAATCAAAAGGCTTGGGGCTGTACAGTACCTTAGAAGCAGAGGGCCCTTTGTTTCAATATCTAGTACTGATAGCAAAATAAGCTCATGGCAGTCACCATCTGGTAAATAAGATTGAAGGAAATATATTGGGTAGGATATGGTTTCACTAATTACTAAATCTTTGGGAGACTATGATTTACAATCAACTATTTGTTATCAGCTTGCATAAGATTGTATTAAGTAGCAACACCATTTCATCCTAGTTTCAAAGAGGATGGATTGAAATAGAGATATGGAATCCTTGTTTCAATAAAAGTAATTAATTTAGGTTTATATAAGAAAAAAATTTAATTGGAAAAATGAAAATTTTAAATAGGATCTGGGAAAAAGGGATCTCATTGACTTAAAAATGCATAAAGTACACTGCAAGTTGGGAGCAAAACTCATATAATGATAAGAGTTTATAGCCACATACTTTCTTTGGTCCATATTACCTGAAACTCCAGCGCTAACTAAACGAGTTGTATTGTTGCCATAACTATGTATCTAGGAGGGGAAGTTACAAAATGATATTTATCTTAGTTCCCTGAAACATCAAAATAATTTCACATAGAACTTAATAGCATACACTTTCAGTGAATTGCAACTGAATCGACATATTTTATGAACTTAGCTAGCAAATGAATGTAAGAATGTGATAAGTACAGAGATAGCTGACTTGCTTCAGTGACAAAATCAATACACTGTAGTATACTAAGTAGTAATTTAAAATTTTTGTTCATGCTTCCAAGATCCTAAGTGGCTTTTTCTTTTTTTAGAATTTCTGGCATATGAATGATGTATCATGGTTTTTTGAAGCTCCCTGTTTATTTTACTGGAAAGAAAAACAAAACAAAAATTGCAAGTCATAATAATTTAACATAAGAATTTTGGTATTTATATTTAAATATTCCAAGAATTGAGTCAAAAGATACATGATTTTTAGAACTCTTTGGGCTATGTCAACTATTTTTATTGGAAAACTAAAAATTTGTGACCTAAAAATTACAGACATTATCAGACACATCACAATATCCAAAGTTTTATAAAGATGGTAAATTTGAGTTCCCATTTACCACGCATCAAAATAGCCAAAGTAAATGATTTGATAAAAGTATATTTTTAGTTATATAGACACAGGTCTTAATTTCCCTATGTGTTTTAGTGACTTTTTTCAGTGAATCACTACTAGCTTTTCAGCAAAAATATTAAACATATTGATATTATTTGCCTAGCACTGTAGCCACAATATCAGTTTGATTTGAAAACACATTAGGTGTCTTGAGGGAAACTTTCTTGTGTTTATGATGTAGTTGTAGTCAATAAAGTAGGGAAGATCTCAACATTTGCTTGTGTTTCTATCTATTGACTGCTTTGAAATTTTTGTGGATTATTCTAAAACTGTGTGCTTGTTTTAGTGAGTATGAAATGATTAGAAAGCCAGTTTCTTGGAAAGTTGATGGAAGAATATTTCTCACTTTGTAAAATAAACAAGAAACAACAGAAAAAAGCAAATTGCTCTCTAATGTATACAATATATAGGTTCCATGAGAAAAAATGCAAATTTTTGAGTCTTTTGAGTAAGACTTATATTTGACAAAGCTAACAAACTTCTTTCAGGAATTAATGAGCTTTATTTATTTAATTGCATAAAAAACTACTGAGGCATTTTGACAATAGAGTAAATGTAATTATTTCTCAGAAGACTTTTAGTGTATTAATTCATCGTCCTCCTGAAAACAAGAAAAAGGTATTTTAAAAACTAACCAATAGTAAGTTAGTTCAGAAAAAATTTACTTTCTACAAAATTGTCAATAATGCCTATCATCATTCAAGAAAATCCTTTCTTGTGAATTTCAAGTTCCTTGAGAAAAATGTCTCTGTATCATTTGAAGGTCAAACTTGATAGCTCATAGCACCTTTATGGAAAACATTTTGTTAGTTCTGGTGCTTTAGGCATTCTAGCTATGTGAAAGCTTACACTTCTTATTTTAAAATGTCTCCTCAAGAATTAGCATACCATGTAAAATCTGGAAGCTGTGGCTTAATTGTTTTAGCCCCAGGAATGGCCTTGTTGAAGAGAAGTTGTTCATTTGGAGGACTTCAGCTGTCTGGCTGCTGTACATGAGGCTCTTTCTGGAGAGATTACGCATTCTAGAGGTCCCTTGAGTGGGAGGCGTGCCAGCCTGACTAATGAAGACTGTCACCATGCTGCGACAGTCACCAAGTCCAGCAGCATTCCTGTGCCATGGCTGGATTATATAATGCAGTGACATTTTTAATGTTGAAGCAATGCCTGCTCTTTTCTGAGCCAGTGTCTAAAGAGCATGGTGTTATCTCTGAAGAGAAAAATAGACAGTGTTTGTATCTGTCAGGCAAAAGGTTCAAGTTAAGGGAACTATAGTTCTCAACTGTGAGCTGTTAAATAGGGGAATCTCTGAATTACAAAGTCCATTTACTACATTGTTGCGTAAGGTGAAAAAGAAAAAAAATAATACAAATTATAGTTAATTTAGTGTGGCAAGAATCTTTGGTGAAACCTTAATTTTAGTTAAAATAAATTCAGATGTATTCAATATAAGCACCACATTTCTATTTCTAGGCCATCTCTTTCATGAGATTTCAGAACATTAGGTTTCTTCACTCTAGTGCTTGTGGGTGGTATTATTCTTTTCATTTTAAAGACACCTTAATTATCACAGAAAAAAATCTATTTATTCATCATTGCAGTCAGTGGCAAATAGAACCTGAAGATAAAAAGTGTAAATGAAATTCATCTCTTTGTTCACTTCATCCAAATGTTATTTGAAGAGGCCAAGATGCCACTGAATTCATTAAGATAAGCAAAACTTAAAGATGAGTCCTTGCTGGAAGCATAGTTGTTATTTTTTTTTTCCTTCAAGTTTGGCTACAGCTAGTAAAGGTCTGAATGGGGCTCTGGCTAGAGAAGTTTCACAGGCCCATTGGCCAAGACCGAATCCTTTCTGAGCCCGTGTCCTCATCTATACATCAGAGTTAGTAGTAGCTTTCCAACTCTGCATCATAGTTGGTATGACGATCGCATGTGATAACAGCTTCGAAATATTTTTGTAAAATGTGAAGTGCCCTATCAAAATGAGATATGGTTACTATCATTGTTGTTGACTATAAGCAAAGCAAATAAGCAGAATATTCTCTTGAGGGGCCAGCAGGGGAGGATGTGAAGATATCTATGTGTCTGAGGAACCCATCTTCACTGTGCCCTTAAGGCCACTCCTCACTGGCCGTGACTCAATGCAGACACTTGGTCAAGAAGTACATATTTAAGGTAACCAGTAGGTACTGATTTCCACATCTCTGCAGACTCCTCCCCTTGGTTCAGATGGCTCCCTTTTGGGTTCCTTTGTTTTAGCACCCTACCATGACCAGCAGGCCACTTGGACACTGCCAACACACAGTAAAGAAAGCTGCATGGGACACATGCTTCCAAAGGCCATTAAACTGTGTGTGTGAGTGTGTGTGTATGTGTGTGTATGTGTGTGCATGTATGTGAACTCACACATGCTGTAAGCATTCTATAGAATGTATCCCATTGTGATCTGGCTACAGTTTTGGCTTTGAAAACATAAAATTCTTCCATTCAGGCTGATTCTTCTTATTAAGAATTTATGAGAATGGTTAAAGCTCTAAGAAGCAATATAGATTTCTCATCTATAGGCCCCTAAATATGTTAGAAGCATGAAACAAAACAAAGCAAAACACAAACTGAAATTTTAAAAAATGACAAGATTTGGGTAAGAGTCCCTGTACAGTCCCTTTCTAGCTACAATAGTATTGATATATTTTCTTTAAATTATTTCCTAACCCTATGCATTAACTTTGAATGTCTTTGACCAGATACAATTACTACATGCTGTACTAAAGAGCTAAAACTCAGATTGTGCTAATCAAAGTATAATATTCTTCTGTTAACGCACAGTGTAGCCACATATAATGAAAAGCTGGAAATTAAAATCATAAGCACAGTGAGATATTTTATCAGGTAGTATAGAGACATTGTTGGGAACAATCTTCATTTGTGAAACTATAATGAAATACCACAGACTAGGTAATTTATAAACAATAGTAATTTAGTTCTCAGAGATCTGGAGGCTGGGAAGTCTAAGATTAAGTTACCTGGAGAAGGCTGTTCTCTGCTTGCAAGATGGAGCCTTGACTATTCTGTCCCATGTCTCTTAGCGTTGTGTCTTCATGTGGCAGAAGAGCAGAAGAAAGCAAAGGCTTTTTATAAGGGGATGGATGGAAGAGTTCCGATGACTGAACTCCCCAAAGACCCTCCTCCCTTCTCACATGGTTTCTCTGAGAATCAGATCTCCAGCATATGCATTTTGGAGGATACATTCAGGCCATAGTAGGGACTAAACTCATTTTTGTGTCATTTGTTTGCTTAAGTTGCTCTGGTCTCATAAGGAGGTAAACATGGAGTGAGATGAATAGCTATGACAGGTTTTTGAGGGTTCTCACCCCAACTCATTACTGTGTAACTTTCAACTTCCCATAAAATTCTCCTCTCCCACTTGTTTTTGCAGTCTATGGGAGACCACACTTTTATAGTCTGTGGGGGGACAGGCATTCCCATGTGGTGTTTTCTGGATGACTTCTGCGCTTCTAATCACTCTGCCCAGGCTTCTGCAGGGTCTATCCTCTCAGTGTATTCCTTCTAGGTACGTCATAAGCAATGTTCTGTTCTCTTCCTGAAACTGTCACCATGCCAAAGTGGGAGCATAGATTCCAGACCCCTCAGTGGCTGAAGACGTGGTGTGTTGTATGTTAACAGGAAGGGAAACCTAGCCACCCCCATTCTGAGTGGTTCTTTCTCATGTGCATATTAAATTATGTTGTCTCTTGAGACTATAATGAAACCAGTGATGTCAGATTGTGCTCATCATACTCCTACCTGGAACTAAGTTATGCGTCCATGGGGTTGTTGGTCAGAGAAAATCTGGGTGATCAACATGATGAATTCTGGTAAACATGCAGGGCCCGTGGTCAGACCACTGAATCCGAGTCCCACATATAACCACACATTTCATGATTCTAGGACGCTCCCTTGGCTTCTTTGTTCCTTTATCATATTTCCTGATAATTAGACATATAATCCTTGTTGTAGGACAATGAACCTTCTGAAGATTAGGTGCAATAATCCATATTAGTGCCTGGCATAGAGTCAAGATACAATAAACATAAGCAATTATTATTCACACTTGGGGATATAGTCTTAACAGACTAATTTCAAAGGAACATAGTAGCAACAAGCTTTCATTTGACAAGCTTTCATTCACATGAAAATAATTATTTATATCTTCAGGGTTTTAAAAAGGTAAACTTCAGAGAGCTAACTTTTCCAAATGAAATAATTTGCATCTAGGCAGGAGCTGTGCCTGAAGTTTTTTTGTAGTAAACATATGTACCACTTATTCATAATCTATTCCTTTATGTCATCACTGTAAACCTGAGCATTTATTTTTTTAATCCTTTAATGTTCACATAGTACAAAATGTCTTGGTTGCACTGCTATTGTTTTCATCCATTACTGCATTATCTATGGTGATGAGCTGAAAAGCATATTTTGGTATAGTGCAAATATCTGTTATGTATCAAACAAGAGAAATAAAAAACTGCAAATGATACAATGAAAAATGATGGCAAAACTCATCAAAATGCTCTAAAATGCAAGATACTCTATAAATAATGACAATGTATGATAGATTCAACGTTGAGGACCTTCTTTTACCCTAAAAAGTTTATTGCCAGTAAACTATTTCATGTTATAAGAGATAAGAAATTATCTTATGCTTCGTTAACTGGGATCTACCAGTATAATCTTTTTGTTTATGTATATTGGAGGTGTGAATGTGGTCAGAGTAAGTATTTAGACATTTATATTGGCATAAATCAGAAAGCTATTTTTTATCTTCTTAATTGCACATATCTTTCTTAGGGTTAACCCTATGAATTAAAGAGAAAAAAACCTTCAAAATTAACACCTTTTTTCCAAAGAGATACTTTGAAGCACTCAGTTCAGTTTCTAAAATGTGCCTTGGTTATAGAAAGTTTTGACTGAAAAAAACACCCTTGCTTGGGTTACGAGAATTGTCTCAAAGGATTTCTCTGCACCAACATTCTTTTATTCATGAGTAATGAGTGTCAACAGGGATTTCAAAGTACAATGATGAATATGCTAATGTAAATTTTGCTCATATCCACAAGAAACTGAATATGTTATGGACAAGAAGTAGCTCATTATTACAATGTGAATGCTGAGCTGAATGAATTTTAGGAGTTTCCTTAGTCTCTTTTGCATAGCCAAAACAGCATGGAATCAAGATGTTACAAATACATTTGTTTAATGCCCATTTTTTCTCTGTTTTCTCATTTTTTTCTCAGCTTAAAGCATGGAGTAATATTCAATAGTATCAAATGTCCAATATGTTAAAATTTTCCTACCTTTTGCTACAATAGTGGTTCTAGCATTTTTAAGATAGGAAATCAATCGCTACACAAAAGTTATTTATGTTTACATTAAAAAGTATAGTTTTGAGGTTTCCAAAGATGGTGGACTGGTAGGTAGCAGGATATGGATCCTCTCTGAGAGAGAGAGAGAGCTTAAATGCCAGAATTTAACACCCTGGAGAGACCCAAACAGAGGGAGATGGACTCTCTCAACCCAGGAAGAAACTAAAGTGAAAAAAACTGCTTGAATATGAGGTCCTGAGGCTACCATTAGAGAAGTTAAGATCGGCAAGTACAGCACTGAGCCGCCGAGATCAACCTTACCCACCAAACTGCGCCGATGAGACTGGCTTGAGTGGCCCTGAGTGTGGAGCTGAACAGCCCTGCGCGAGGCTCGCACGGAACCGGCCTTGCACTCGACCCACCCAGAGGCACCGTGAATTCGCTGCAGCTGTGCTGAGGTCAGAGGTAAGGGAGCCCAGCAGTTCTCAGGGACCAGCATCAACATGCGTTGAGTGATGGGAATAAGACTCTCCCACGGTAAAGGGGCAACCAACCAGACAACATGTTGGATTTGGGCAGGACAGCCCTAACTCCATAAGGAAGTGGCTTCAGTTGGTTGCTCCCCTCGCCTAGCGGATTGGTGGGATCTGCTTGGACTGGGCCATGCCCCTGGCCAGAACCCAGTGGGTCACTACAAACTAATTCCCTGAGCACTGTGCACACTGACGAATTGAAAGCCCCCAAGGTTGACTGCCCCGGAAGGGAGGAGCCAGTGCATACTGCCCTTGCTTGAACTTTAATCTCTGATAGCCAACTGAAGAGGGCAGAAGCTTCTAGCCTGCGCGCTCTAGAGGAACTTTAACTGAACAAGAAAAGGTGCTGGGAATTGCACTATACACTTGTATGGAAGAAACCAAAAACATGACCAGATAGAGAAATAAGAAAAAAACTCCAGCCCCCAACCCTGGGAGTATTGATCCAGGAGAGGTAAATACAAAACAGATTGAGGGCAGCAAACATGCAACATCAAACACAGCATCAGTGGACACAAAGAGATATCTCTGGGACCTCATATATGAGATCAAAACTGAAATATTAATCCAAATTATACAACAGATAAGTAGATTAGTAAAAGAAAGGCTGGGCACCTCTCAAGAAGACACAGACAGAAGAATGGAGGAACACAAAAGGAGAGAAATGTTCACTGAAGAATATAAAGCAAACCTAGTTTTCATGAAGCAGATTCAAAGAGATTACCAGGAAACTAAAGACTCCATAGAAAGTTGGCAAAACTGCTTGAAAGAAACCAAAGATAGACTATCAAAAATTGAACACAGGCTTGCAATGTGTGATCATGAAAGGGAAGATCTCTTAAAAATAACAAGGGAGCAGGCAGTAACAATTGGAAAGCTAGAGGACGACAAGAGGATCTATATCTTAAGAATAAAGCATGTGAACAAAGAAGCAGGAGTCAAAACAGAGGAATTGCAAAGGCTATTAACAGAAATTTTTAAGGAAAACTTCCCAAACATAGAAAAAGGAAATGATATGCAGATGTATGAAGCATACAGAACTCTAGCCACCTACGACCAAAACAGAGCTACACCTAGACACATAATAATCAAGATGCCAGAAATTCAATATAAGAACAGAATGTTAAAAGCCATCAGAGAAAAGGAACAGATCACCTATAAAGGAATACCCATCAAAATCACAGCAGACTTCTCCACAGAGACCATCAAGTCAAGAAGAGCTTAGAGTGAAGTAATTCAAGCCCTGAAGGAGAACAACCTCCAGCCCAGATTGATGCATCCTGGAAAACTCTCTCTAGATATTAATGGAGAAGCAAGATGCTTCCATGACAAAGAGGAACTGAGAGAATTTGTGACCACCAATCCAACCCTACAAAAATACTGAAGGACATTTTAGAGAGAGAGAAAGAGAATATGAGCATTTCAGGAACAGTGGCAGAGAGGCCTCGATGAATGGGGCAGACAGTGGAGTGGAACAGAAAAATAAACAACCAATGGCAGAAAAACAGAATAGCAGAAATAAGGGAGAGAAGATTAGCTGTAATCGCTATTATAGATAGCCTTGAAATATTAACAGAGAGAAACACAGGCAGAGTAGATCAGGAGATAGGGTCCATTGAGAGGCTCTTTATAGGGAGGCAGTGGGACCCAAAATAAGCAGTGCACCCTATGGGAGTGAAAGGGGAGGAATTGTCTAAAAAAGGAAGGCAGAGGATATTGTTAATTGGGTAACAAGATTTAAAATCTACATTATTCTCATCACTCTGCTTAGATGGATTACATGCTGTTTCAGTTTGTCTACTTACACTAGACTTGAGGACATGGTCAGCTATCCCAAAAATAAGAGCACGTATTATGGTAATCATCCTTAATTTCCTATCAACTTAATCTGAAGCCCTGTATAACTTATACTGTCCTATTATGACTGAACTTATTTGAATCTGGGTTGTTAGATTGCTGTTTTATATTGACTGATTTTGTTTAAATCTCTTATTATTGATAGCATCATGTCTAAAAGTATAGGCAACTATGCTGAAGATGACAAGATTCACTAAGATACCCAGTCTGCTTTGATTATTACTTGCTTTTGAAGTGTTATAGTGTCTCCAATGTTTCGTTTTTATTAGTGTTGTTATACTTTGCTGAGACACCATGGTAACCATTGTAGATCACATTGTATTGTGGTTTTATATGACTTTTTGCTTAATGCTTTTCTAGGAATGGTTTTGTCTTGTTTTGTTTTGTTTTTCCCTCTAATACAGAAAGGATAGATATACATGTAGAGACTCATGAATGTGTAGAGCTTATAAACAGTTTACAAGATCCAACTATATAACACATGTTGAAATGAACAACTACTTTGAAGAAAAAGAGACACTACAGTACCCGGTGCTGATTCCATAATGTCATGATGTGTAATTCAGCAAAACTATCGTTCTTTGTTCAAAGTGATTTTAGCTTGTTTTGTTTTGTTTAAGTTCAACACACATGAAGGTACAGATAACTGTTTTGAAGAGAATGAGAGGCACTATGACAGCCATTCTTGGCTTCCTTATTGTCAGGTCTTGAAGACCTGTAATGCCCTCCTCGTCCTGCTCAGATCAATTTCATACTATGTTGTTTCATGTGAATTCCCTATATGTGACAATATGGACAACTATTTGGAAGAAAACAAGAGTCAATATGATAGAGAGTGAATATCTCTGATAGTCTAGCTTTGAAATTTATGTCTCTTACATTGCTTTCTTATGACCTGCTTTGTTCTGTTGTGTTCAATTTTATCCTTTTGATATAATTGCATGTATATCTGAGTGGGTAAGATGAATGACCATATTGCTGTTTTTGTCAGATCGTGGAGCAGAACTGTTAACAGTATCACTGTTGGAATGTCTACTTTACATGTTTTAACTTTGTAATTTGATCAACTGTTTCCAAGAAGTCAGTATGTAATTTGTCAAGTAATAATTTCTTAGTTTTTTTGTTGTTGTTTTTGTTGCTCTTTTCCTTTTTTGTTTGCAATTCTATATTTTTGCTACCCTTTATTCTGTTTCTTCTCTTTAAATAAAATTTAAAATAAAAATAAAAAGTATAGTTTTCTAGAGAAATGAAACCAAATGTTTGTATTTAATCTGATACAATATAGAGATTTCCTGAGAACAATGAAGAATAATGTACATAGTGCTAACAATAACAAATCAAGAATTATGAAATTTTCTAAATAATAGATAACATTTACTAGAATGAATAAAAATGAAAAGAAAAGGTGTTTATATGCTCTTGAAAAAAATCAAGTGCTTTCCAAAACTACAGCATGCTTTATAAAATGACAGATGTGTTATATTGAGATGACAAGTGTTTCTATGTTTGTATGTTTCAATATTTTAAATTGTTTCTTAAATGTTGAATTTTAAAATTCAGCATCAATTAAATAATCACATTTAGTGTTTAAATATCAAGAAGTAGGAAACTATGCAGATTGTCTGTTATTAGAATAAACTGGTAGCTTTATAAGTTTAAGAGATTTGAGAAGTTACTATGATTTGAGCAAAGGAAAGCTCTCCTTTGTGGGTGGTTTTAACAGTTACAATGAAATGTACTTAGCTTAGCTGAGTCAAACTGTACATCTTGTACTAAAATGGGTATTTATCATCTTCAGGATTAATAGCTAAAAATAAGTCTCATTTACACGTAAGTCATCTTGTTCAGGATTTCTTGTCACTTGTCAAACATTGATTACAATGCTCACCGTGGAAGATTTTTCCATTTTCTATAAAAACTGCTATTATTTCAAAAGACAAGCATTTAAAACTATTAAACATGACAAATTTATGGATTTAAATTTTTGAGGTGCATGTTAACATTTTTTAATCATTTCTATAAAATCCCTAATCTTATTCAGAGACAACCTTATTTTTAGATGTGTTCCCTTGAGCAAATAACCAATGGTAAGATCATCTTTTGGAAACTTAATGCTCAGTTGCTTTTATGGCTTGTCATTGGTTACTAGATAAAACTACAACAAAGTATTTGTCTTGTGATATAAAACTTAACTGGATTCTCATTCATATTCCCAGCTGACTAAAATATCCAGCTCTCATTTTATAAAGCAGAGTAGGATTTTAACTTTTGAAGGCACACTCAAACTTCTCATTAATTTATTGGCAGTGCAGAAGTATTTTTCAAAAAGTAGGCCTTAAAATTGGAAGAAATGAGATGTGCATCATCAGGCACAGTGAAGGATGATGGTGGCATGGATTTTACCCAGATTAATTCAATTTATCTAAGTTCCAAGTTGGGTTTACTGCACAATTAATAAAGCTTACCTGGCAAAGATACCTTTCTTGGCCTGGAAATAACAGAACATGTTCACAAGGATACACATTTCATAAAATTTGCAAAATACTTTACAATCAGTTAAGACCACTATTTCTACCCTACAGGGAAACTGTGCTACACTTTCACTCTTGTGAGGCAGCACTGGAGCTGGCTACATGTGGGACATTTGGCAAAGGGATGTTGATTTGGAGATACTTTTGGTAAAAAGTGGATTTTATAAAGGTACATAAATATATATATATGAATTGTATATATATAAGCATATAAATATTTGTTGACTTTTTGGCTGTGTAAATGTATATATAAATAATATTTGTTAATTTCTTGGCTACACAGAGGAAGGTAGGATGAGAAAGGACTTTAACATTTAGAAAGTGACTCAGAATCAAAAGATAAGCATCACAGCAAGTGAAAAAAACACATACATAATCCCAGCACGATGGGAGCCTGTGACCAAAGGATCACAAGTTTGAGTCCATCCTGGGCAATTTAGTGGTATAGTGAGAACATGTCCCAAAATAAACAATAAAAGAGGGTTGGGAATGTAACTCAGTGCTATGGGCCTAGTACCATAAAAAAAAAAATTAAAAATTTTTAAAAAGTAAAGTAAAAGTAAAGGCCTTATTTGCATTAAAAAAATGAATTAACAAATACAAAGAGAAAAAGTGGTTTATCAAAACATTATTGAAAAGTGGCCTGGGTCTGCCTTGATAACGAGTTTGATGTGAATTAGAAGGGTGATGTAGTTATACAGAAACTGTGCCTCCAAAAGCCAGATTGTTCTCAATTTACACCATGTCTCTTCCCTTTAATTAGGAGCCATATTTTCCAGTTATGTTCAGCCAGTGCAGGAGTCTGGCTGAAGACAGAGTAGTGGCAAGTTTGGAGGAACAGACGCATTTCCAGCCTCCCTTCCCTGTGCCCTATGGCTTTCATTCCCATGGCTAGGGTAGCCCATGCTGGCTCTAACTCACAATTCCAGCCACGTAGCCCAGCCTGCTGGGCTCCACTGCAGAGTACCAGGAGTGGTAGTGAGTCTCTGCTTTTGCTGATCTCTTGATTGCTTCTGCATCTTTTGTTTGTCTTGTCAACTTTTCCATAACATATGTAACCAAATTCCTTACATTATACCCCCCCCATGTTTGGGATTTGTAAGACGATTTTTATTTTCCGGGAAGGATTCTGATTGATAGACAACTCAGATTACAATAATAAAATAATGCTATTGAAAATGCAGGAGATTACTTTATTGTGCAAGTGGAGTATTACATTTCCTGTGTTTAATTCTCAGCACCCCCTATCTCCTGGCTGTGATATTGCTTGATATTAAAGCTTCTCCAAGCCTAAATTGTTGAGCTACAAAATGATGTTGATGATAATATTCCTATACACTGTTGTTGAGAAACTCAAATGACATAACATATGTGATACAGTGTAAAAGTGTATTATTTCACTTATTGTTATGCTGTTTGAAAAATAATTACCAAGCAAAGGAGATGTATATAAGAAAACACGGCAGTAGTCTGTAATATAATGCTGTAATGGAAAAAAAGAGATTCATCGGTGGGAACCCCAAGGAAGCATATTTTGATACAGCATAAAGCAGGACTCATCAACAAGTAAAGCAGTTCAATAATATAATAGGCTATCATAGAGAAGAGCCTCTGATCTCTAATCATATTCTTTCAGAAGTGATGGCTTACAAATAGGGTGACATACTAATTCTCCAGACAATAACTATAACAATGGTAAGCACTGAAATTTACTAATGGCTCACATGTCAAGTTCTGTTGTAAGAGTTTTAGAAGTCAATATGCATCATCAATTCATTTGCTTCTCACAAGGAAATGGTTACAGTCAAGTCACATTACAGTTAACAAAAGTGAGGCATATAAATATAGTAGTTTGTCCAACATCACACAATTAATAAAATGTTCTGGAGGATACAGTTTTAGGAAGTTAATAACCATATGGGGATACTTAGTAGATGTAATCTGGTTCAAAATATTTTTCCAAATTCTCTTCACTTTTTTGTATAACCTACTTTGCTTTGTTTCTAATTATTTTCTGGTATCACAAAATAGTTTGTAATTATTTTAAAATTTCAGAAAATATTAATAAGTACAAAGCAAAAGCAAAACAAAAAACACTGTACTTACAAATCCAGAGATGAAAATAAAAACCCAGAAAGGAAACTTTGTTGCATTATCCATGTTTTTTTTTAATGCAAAATAATTACTTTTAGGCAAATTCATGTATCTATGCATATATATTTTTAAGTGGCTGCAAGTTTTATAAAACCTAAAACATTTTGTTTAACTGATTTATGAAGTGGACTTTGCATTATTCAAACTGTGTTTCCAAATGGAGCAACCAATAGTGATGTGATTGTCATCATACCCTCAAAATTACCCTTACTTGGAAACATTCTATTAAGTTAATAAATCATTGCCCTTGGTTAGTTCTTCCTGCAATTTGCTCTCAGCCATGGCTCCTAGGTTAGTTATGTGTTTCTCAAGTTGCTGCTCTCCTTTTGTGGTTCTTACCTTCTTGATGTTGACAAAATTGATATTTGCCTTTGGAGAGTCACCCTGGGAGTTGACTAAAATTTTAGATTTCCCAGCTTCACTCCAGGCCTATTAAATAAGGAGACTGTTGATCAGGTTTTTGTGCTGTGACCAAGCATCCAAGAAAACCACAACTTAAATTAAAATAAAGTTTATCCTGCTTCACGGTTTCTGAGGTATCAGTTCGTGTGCAGCTGGTTCTATTGCCATGACCCTGTGGTGAGGCAGGACAGGACAGTAGAAGGATGTGGCAGAGCAAAGCTGCTGTCCTCTAAGCAGTCAGGAAGCAGAGAGGGAGGGATCAGGGACCAGATGTAGTCTTTGAGGTCATGGTGCCATAACCAGTTCCCTTTAACTAGCTCCCAACTCACAAGTTTCCATTACTTCCCAATAATGCCACCAAAGTATAATTCCATCAGGCTCCTGTTCAAATCACATTCAAAAAGCCCCACTTCATGCATAAAAGCTTTTGAGGAACAATTTAGAGCTAAATCATATCAGAGACCTACATATACATATTTTTTAATATATTCTCAGTTGATCCTTAAGAGCACAAAGATTTCCCCTTTAGCCAATGAAAGTTAGAAAGTCCTTCAGGAAACCTGGAATTGTATGCAACAGAATCACCTGTCCCTAAGCACCTGCCTCACTACTGTGACATACAGACTAAGGAAAGGAAAAAGAGCAAGGGTTTTCCCTTTAACTAATTACGGGTGCACTATGAGGTCCCTAAAAATTCTTAAAGAGCAGAAGCTATGTATCTTTCCACCTAGAAATAGCTACTTAATAAATGCTTTTTAATTATATGTCACTTCTCTGGAAACAAGACCCATAATTTCTGCTGGAACCATTCAGCCCCACGGTTCTTTGAAAGCAGAAGAGCAGATGAGGTCACAAGCACACGGCTCAGTGCTCTCTGACCTAGCCTTTCTTAGGAAAGCCGGCTAAAAGTATTGGCTGGGGAGGACACACTAACTTCCCCTTGGCCATGGTGTAATCACAGTTGCTCAGGAAAGAGGGTGTACAGTTGAGGCATATGCAGCTATCGCAGAACAGTAGTCAGAAAGAGAGAACATTCATTTTCAGAACAAGACACCGGGTGGTTAAGCACTATATCAAATAGTATATAACTTGTCTAAAACCCTAGCATGCTTCAGACCACCTGATTGCTTACTACAATACCAATTCCTGAGCCCTACCCCAGATTCAATGAGTCTAATGGTGGAACCCAAGAGTTTCAATTTGCAACAAAGTTCCTGGTGTCGCTGAAGCTACAGATCTTTGAGAAACATCAGATTCAATTACATGGGCCATTTGATAAATGCTGTATATATTTAGGACAGGGGCTAATAAGAATCATGGAAGAATTTCTGAAAGTAGAGCTTGCCAAGTGAGAAAAGTATGGGTCTGTGGAGAAGCCTTAGTGAATGCTTTACTTAACTAAGGATCAAGTGTAAATGTGACACAAAGTGTTGTAGGGGTAACCTGACACTGTGTGGGCCTAGTGCACTCTTCTTGGGGACATATAAGCCTGCTTTTTCAGCCCTCTTTTGCATAAAGGGATTTCAAACACTGGATCCTTGCCCTTCAAACTCCAGCCAATTTTTTTTTCTGGAAGTCCTCTAGTTTGCCTGTCTCTTTTGGTATAAGTGAGCACAATCCCTAGCTGGACTCTACATAATGTATACAATAGTAATATTATTATCACTGGGGGTCTTGGCTCTGAATTTTGTTTTTTGAGATAGGATCTTGATATATAGTCTAGACTGGCCTTGAGTTCACTAAGTAGCTGAGGTTGGCCTTGAACTTGTGACCATCCTCTTGCCTCAGCCTCCTGAGTGCTGGAATTACAGGCATGCATCACCACACCCTGTTTTGGGCACTGGATTTCTACTAAGGTAGCCAAGGATCATTTTCAATGACCACGTTATATTATTAACCTACACCGAGTGTATATCAAGCAAAGACCTTCTTGCTTGAAGTTCTGCTACACTTCCAGCAAATATACAAATAATTTTTAAATATGTAATTTTTAACAAAGTTAGCTAAACATTGAAGGCTATTCATGTTTTTTTGGATCAAGTAATCTGGTCTTTTCTTCAGTTATTTTTATGTATACCTTTCGTTAACCAAACACGACGAACACAGGTTTTACCACTTAGTAGTTCTGTGATTTGTCAATTTCAATTAAAACCTCTTGGCACTCATTTTCTTCCCCTTGTAATAAATCTACTTTAATCATTTTAAAGATTAAAGTTAATGTGTGATTAAAAGAGTATCTAGTGCACAATAGGCTCCCTCTAAATACTGGCCACGAGGATGATGATAATGTTGGTAAAATGATAAACGCGCTCAGGTCAGTCCCGTTTTAATCACCTCATACTCATATCCTCCTTCCTACTATAGGTTCAGCTAGAGCTACACCTGCAGTAATTTTAGGTAGGAAAATACATATACGGTTAGGTTACTGAAAGGACAGGAGGAAGCAAAGGTCGGGGAAGGCCACTGCTCATTCTGTGGTTTGCCACTAGCATTTATGGAATCAGGAAATTCAAATGACCACAGGAAATGACGACTCAAGTTCCCTGTTCCCTACTTCATGAAAATAATTTTTAGGTAAATGTCAACAAAGTCACTAAAAACCTGAACTATATTCTATGTAGCTCACCCAGTTGGCTTGCTGCTGTCAAAGGGACAACAATATGACTTTGTGCACATTTTGCCTCCAAATTCCATGCAAGTGCCTATTATTGACATTGATTAACATAAAGTCTGGCTAGCAAGGAATTCAGAGATAAGAAGCTCTGAGATACAGAGGAATGACACAGGAGAACAGAACATGTTGCAACTTGCCAATAGGCAAGAAACATTTGCTTAGTTGAATAGTCTGGTCATAAAGATAGTGACTTCTCTGAAATTCTGTTGCACCTTCTTTACACCTGTATTTTGGAACCTCTTACATATGGTTTTCTATTGTAGCCATTTGTAAATGTGAATTCTCTCTTCTTGGAGGCTCTCTCTGTGGTGGAGGCTGGGTCCTCAGTGCAGCAGTGTTCAGAAAAGGAGTTTTCAGAAAGTGATTGGTTCATGAGGACTGTAACTTCGTCAGCAGATGAATCCTTTGATGGAATTATAATTTGACAGTATAATTGTCAGGCAATGGAAATTTAGGAAATGAGATCTAGTTGAATGGAAGAGGTCATGGGGGCATACCCTTGGGCTCAGCCCTCTCTCTCTCTCTGTCTCCCTCCCCCACTCTCTTTCTGTGTCTCCCTGACTTTCTGTGTCTCTCTGTCTCTCTCTCTCTCTGCCTTGTGTCTACTATGCAGTGAGCAGCCTCCTCTGCTACATGCTTCTTCCTTTGTGATGATCCATCTCACCACAAGTCTATAAATAATGGAGCCAGCTGACCTTAGGCTGAAACCATGAGTCAGAGTAAACCTTTCCTCTTTGAAGTTGTTTTTCTCAGCTATTTTGTCATAGGGAAAGAAATCAGACTAACACATTATATCATGTACAAGACAGAAAGAGTCATACATTTGGGAACTGTAGTTGTCCAGTTTTCAGCTGCTCCTGAAAACAAAATTTTGCACTTAACTGGTGTGGATTAAACTTTCACTGAGATAGCTGTTAATTCCCAATTGAGTTCAGCTGAGTAGAGTATGATTATTTACTGAAGTTTTATTTAGGAAATTGTGAAAAACACACTAGCTAGAAGTGACATTTTCTGGCCATGAATGTATTCTGCTCTTTTCATTTATTTTTATCATGACCTTGGAAAAATCAAAATATTTTTGAGTCAATGAATGAGTTGTGTACTAAACTATTCTATCTTCCTGTCTTTTCAAAAGCAACTTAACTTGGAGTTCCCATTATCTCCTGGATTACAGTTGTAGCTTTAGAAATGGAGAAAAGTTGTTTTGGAGACTATTAAGAGGCGATTATTAGTAGTATTAAGTGGCTTATGTTCCTGTAGAAGGAATATTCCATCAGGAGTATAGTGCCTCAGTTCATCATCATTAGTCATGAGAGAAATGCAAATTAAAACCACACTGAGATTCCACCTCACCGCAGAAAGAATGGCCAGGATATAAAAAAAAAAAAAAACTACCAACAACAAATGCTGGAGAGGCTGTGGGGAAACAAGAAGTCTTCTGCACTGTTGGTGGGAGTGTAGACTGGTGCAACCACTGTGGAGATCAGTCTGGAGAGTCCTCAAAAAGCTGGATTTGAAAGTCTCATTTGACCCAGCTATTCCACTTCTAGGCATATTCCCAGAAGAACTGAAAACATCATACCACAGTGATATATATGCACACATGTTTATAGCAGCACAATTTGTAATAGCCAGATCTTGGAAACAACATAAATGCCCATCAACTGAGGAATGGATAAAAAAGTTGTGGTATTTTTATACAATGGAGTACTACTCAGCTATAAAGAATGATCACATTGAGATATTTATAAATAAATGGACACAACTTGGGACCATACTCAGAAGCGAAATAAACCAAACATACATGTGTAAATACCGTATAGTCTCCCTAGTATGAGAGTTGGTAAGAGTATATAAGATTTTATGGTAATCATGATTTCCCATTTCATTGCTTTGGAGCCTTTCAATATTTTCATTCATCAGTTGGAATGGTTTTATTCTGTTTTGTTTGACCTTATTACGCGTGATGGTATGAACAGCGGTTTTGAAGAAAGCAAAACATTATGGCAGCTATTGCTGCCATAATATCGTCTTGCTTAGAAGTCCTAACATGCTTCTACTCTGCTATTACCATCAGTTCTATCATGTTGTGTCTTATTGGGATTTTAATATATGTGATAGTATAAACACATTTTTTTATTGAAAATGAGATAGTAGCCATTGATCAATCTCTGTTATTTGGTTCAGAATGTCCTATAATTCTTTCATTCTTTTGAATAGTTTTATACTATTGTATTATGTTTGATATTATTGTATTTGAATCTCTGCTCAACTATAGCAGAGAAAGAGATATTTTGACAGCTACTGTTAATGTCTGGGTTGTCTCATTGTAAAGTGCTGTGTTGCTTATGTTGTTCTGTTCTGATCTGCTTTGTTCTGCCCTCTTTTGTTTTATTCTCTTTAAAATAAAAAAAAATTTTAAAAAAGAGTATAGTGCCTGTGTCTTCAGCTGTGTTCACTGAAGGAAACGTGATGAGGACATTGTTTAGGGTACCCCTACTCCTTCTTCCTCTTCTCTATGTCTTATCCCTTTCAGATATTCTATGAGGTTTTTTCCATCTAATTTTTTGTAATTTGTTCATAAAAATAATCTAAACTTATACTTTTTCAACCAAATGTATGAGGTGTGACAAAGACAATGGTGGGTGTTGAAATTTACACAATTTAATTACAATAAAAGATACATTGCTATGAATCTCAAATACATCCCTTCTACTTGAGCACACATATTGTCTCATTCTTCCCATTTCATGAAGCAGTACTGGAGTGTCTTTAGTTGCTCTGTCATGGCGGTGTTGTTGTCCTGTATCAATTCAATAAAACTACCTTTCATGGTCTGTCTGACTTCTAGGAACAGCTAGAACTGGCATGATTCCAGATCTGGTAAATAAGGTGGGTTAGGACACACCAGGATGTTTTTAAGGGCCTGCCTTTTTGCTTTTCATACTTGCATACACTGTATTTTTTTTTATCACACTTTGTAAAGACATGGTTCTATGACCCAGTAAAGGTTGCATTTGAGGGGACGAAACATTCTTACAGGTTGTATTAAAGTTCTATATGGGCAGAATGCTATGATACTAGGGGTGAGCACTTCGGCTCAGAGGCATAAAATCACGACTCATTGCTCGTCCTGGAGGAGGAGAATTCCTTTACCATCTGTAAGGTTTTATATACCTGTAAAATGACAGAAACTATTACCAACCTCATGCATTTATTAAATAAGCTGCTCATAGCACAGTGAGTAGTTCTGTTCTTGTGTTGAGCAGTTTACCAGAGAGTATAGGTTCCCTTTCCACCTTCCTCCTCACTGCAGAGGAAAAGTTGTCTCTGGCCCTGAGAGTACATATCTTGCTATAGCAGTAAGTGAAAAGGAAGAGCCCCAGGGAATTTAATATGTAGTCAGAAAAATATCAAAATGATCTTAAATATCAACACTTTTTAATTTACTTGGAAAGAACCAGTATTCCATTTGAAGATTAAACATAGACTTTTTACAGTTTTAAATATAAATAAATTCTGGTTTTCCTGATTCAAGTTGGCATCTTTTTTTTTCACTATGTAAAAAGCATTATGCTATAAGCATTGAGCACCAGGAATATATTAAAATACTTCAATGTCACCCCAAATCTCATAGCAAGTAAAAGAACACAAAGAATATTTAACCCTCAGATAATATGTTTACTTCCTACCATTCTTCAGTCTTCTCTCATCCTCTTATTTTCCTAAATGTACTATTAAAACTTTGTTAATTGTCTTTGTTAATGTTATTAAAGAACTTTTAGAAATATTAGGCTCACCTTTTTTATTTTCAAGATAAAAATCAGCATGATAAATATGGTGACGACTTAAACCTTATTGTTAAATTACTAGGTAAAATCATAATTAAAAAGTACCACTTTATTCAGATGAATTTTAGGAATGATTTCTCTAGATCTATGAGGTATGTTAGTGGTATTTTGATATTCATGTGGGAAAAACATCTAGTGCTTTACGTGTTTCTGAATGTGAAGATACAATCTCATACAGCCCTAACTGATGATCCCGGGAAGTTAAGCGTATTCTCAATTTGACACATAATTATGAGATTTAGGAAGATATATAAAGTAGAACCAAATGTCTCGGAAGGCAAAGATTTAAAACTTCTGCTTAGCACAGAAGAGTCTGTTCTTTATGTTATAATCTTATTTGCTTGCTCACCATTGACTGATACATGACTTCATCTCTAAAACAATCTTTTTCTTCAAATTGCAAGACATAAACTCAGTCCTCCTTTTCCAACTGTCTTTTTGACCACTCCTTTATCTTCACTGCAAGACTTCTATGGCTCATTTTAAAAATATAGTATTGTTCAAGATAGGCTGATCTTCATCCCTGCAGTAATTATTACATATATACCTATAATTCCAGGCAAGCTTCTCTAGCTCTGACCTCTTATTTCAGCTTACTGCCCATGTATTTCCAAGGCTTCAATTAAATTCAGCATACCTAAAACTGAATTTATGAACTTTTTGCCTGATTCTGAGACTTCTGTTAGTATTCTATTTTTAGTGGCTAACCCTTCTTTCCTCTCCAACCAATTATATTAGTCTGAAAGTTTATTGTCATCATTAATACACTTCCTATTCCACCATACTGAATAGTCAGTGCTTTACCAAAAAAATCTATTTTTTTCTTTGTGATCCCCTTCGTGACCCTGAGCTTTCTGGTTACCTACTTCTGAGATATATAATAATAATAATGAGTAATACTTTGAAGAAAATGAGACATTACGGTAGCCATTGCTGATTTTCTGTCATCTTGTTTTGAAGTCCAATAATGTTTTTATTCTTTGTTTTGATTGGTTTTAGTCTGTTTTCTATTGTTTGATTTCAATATGTATTAAGGTATGGATAGCTGTTTTGAAGAGAGCAAGAGACATTATGGTAGCCACTGTTGATTTCCTGTTGTTTTATTTCTTGTTTTGCTTGCATTGTTTTATTTTGATTTGCTTTGTTTTGTTTTATTCTCTTTAAAATAAAAAAATAATGAGTATTGCATTTTAGGAAATAATAAGTCTAGATTTATTGTATAAAACAAAACAACAAGATTCTGTCTTTGAAAAAATAATTTTAAAGTTTTCTATAAGTGATGGGAGACAGCTTGGTATAATATCTTACTAAACAAATTTAAAATGAGGGTCACTGTGTTAGAACAAAATATCTATTTAATTACCATTAGTGTTTAAAGAGAATAGCTGTCTAATACATTTTAAATGTCTCAAGTTACAATTCTCTGCATCTTGTGTATACTATACAAGTATCAGTTGAGTGAATTGCTTTTTTAACTCTGGCTTCATCTTGGACACAGGATTTTCCTTCCATAAGGAAAAAGAACTAGTCTGAAAGAATTTTTAACTAAGAATGACTACAGTCTCAGGAAAATTTCCAAGCTTTAGATAAAGAGAATTCATTAGCTAGGATTGAGTTTTCCCCAAATGGCTGTTATGTTCAATCTGTGTGCTGTATTTTCCAAAAGTCATACTCTTGTTTCCTGATGACATACATTCACTGTGGTGCTCGTCCCCAATGCTGCCATTCTTCTTAAAATTGAGGTGTGATTGACAAATATTATATGTAGGTAGGATGTACAAGGTAATGTTTTGATATATATTATGAAATCATTCTCCCAATCAAGCTAATTAATGTACCCATCACAGCACATATTTATTTTTTGCCATTTTCTAATAGTAGGAAGAATTTATTGAGAGAAAGAAAGCTTTTATCTAACAGAGACAAGAGGGCCCAGAAAGTGGGCTGCTCACAGACCTCACTTCTCAAGGGTGTTTTTAATTTTATTTTTATTTTAAATTTTTTCATTTTAAAGGGCATAAAACAAGGCAATAAAATGCGAACTGCATGGGAAGTACTTCAAAGAATCAACAACTGAGATCTCCTCTTATTAAAAAGTTTTTGTACTTCAAAAGAAATCACCAACAGAGTAAAAAGAAAACCCACAGAATGGGAGGGAATTTTAGCCAGCTGTCCCTCAGATGAAGGGCCTATATCTAGAAAATATAAAGATTTGAAAAAGTCAGGCCCCCAAATTCAAAGACCCAATCCAAAAATGAGCATTTGAGATGAACACACACTTCTCAGATGAAGAAATAAAAATGGCAATTAATACACAAAGACATGTTCAACATCATTAGTCACTCAAGAAATGTAGATTAAAACAACATTGAGATTCCATCTCACTTCAGAAAGAATGGATGCCACCGAGAAATCAACCAATAATAAATGTTGGAGGGGCTGTGGGGAAAAAAGAAGGCTTTTCCACTGTTGATGGGAGTGTTGGCTGGTACAACCACTGTGGAAATCAGTATAAAGATTCCTCAATATCTAAGAGTGGAAATCCCATTCAATCCAGCCATTTCTTTTCTGGTATTTTCCCAGAAAAATAGAAAATATCATGCTATAGCCATCTATGTGTGTCCATGAATATAGCAACACAATTTGTAACAGCTAAATCTTGGAAACAACCCAAGTGCCCATCAACCACACAATGGATAAAAAAGATGTGGTGTTTTTTACAATGGAATATTACTCAGCTATAATGAGAGGTAATCTTAAGGCTTTTATAGGTAAATGGAGGCAACTTGAGACCATATTCATAAGTGAAATAAATCAAACTCACATTTGTAAATATCATATTGTCTCCCTAGTGTAAAAAAACCTGAGAATAATAAGATGCAAGACATATAATAGATATTGTGATAATGAAAGGGGAAAAAATAGTGCTCAAAAGTAAAGAATAACTGAGGTAGGGGAAAGGAGAAAAGGAAAAAAGTCAAGTATTATATGTGTATAGGTATATATATATCATATATATATATATACAAGATAGCTAACTATACTGCTAATGTCTATTAGTTCATCAAATAGAACAGTTTGTACTTTCACTTTTGATTGATCATTTTTTATACCTAAATCTTGTAATCTTGTAAGAAAACATTATGCAAATACCAACTAGGGTTAATTTCCTACTTTTTTTTGAAATTCTGTATCATTTCTATCCTTTTTTATTTTGCTTTTTAAAATAAAACAGAAAGAAAACAATGGAATGAAACAAAACAGTGAGAACAATATTTGATTTGAAAAACAAGACAGAAGGAAAGCCCTTATAGTTGCTGTATTGCATATTGTTATCCTCTAAATACATGCTCAGACTACCAGGTTTAGGCCTGCAAAGTCAATCAAACATTTCAAGCATTAAGGTTTTTTTTTTTTACTTCAGATGTTATCATTTCAGCCTGTGTTTCTCCAAATCAGCCAGTTACTTGGGGGATTAGGGGACAGGGTAGCAATGCTTTTCTTGTCTCCCAATCCGTATGCTTGCTGGCTCATAGGAAGGGCATGGGTTGGCTTCTTGGCTCTCCTCCTGGCCCATATGGCTTTCTGTCTTTTTTGAGAACACACAAGATACACTTTTTTAAAAAAACAAATTTCAAGTGCACATTATTATTAACTATCGTCACTACATTCAAAATATACTCACTTTATAATAATTGAGGTTTTACACTCTTTGAGCAACATCTCCTCCATTTTCATCAACCTGAAGTTCCTGGAGACCAATGTTCTATTCTCTGCTACTATGAATTGAAAAACTGATTTAAAAAACTGATTTCATGAATAAGTGAGAGTTATAGTGTTTATCTTCCTCTATGTGACCTATTTCACTTAACTCAATGCCCTCCAGGTCCATCCCTATTTTCTTAAATGATAGGATTTTCTTTATTTAAGGCAGATAATGCACATACACTCCCCTCCCGCACACATATATATACACACACATAATTTTCTTAGTTCATCAATCCTTGTGGACATCTGGGTTGATTTCCTATCTTGGCTATTGTAAGTGATGCTCCAGGAAAAATGAGACTGCAGTTGGATATTCAAGATCCCTATTTTATTCCCTTTGTATATGCATCCAAAGATAGGATTGCTATTGAGAAATCCTTGTGCTATTCTCCCTAATAGTTCTAGAGTTCTACCATTCTGAGACATCTTCTTGGTTGTTAATCTTTACATGCCGGTGTATCACCCAGAAATAGACAAATTATTCCAAGAATGGCCTACCTTTGAAAGAAATAGAGATGATCACTTTCCATCAATTTTGTCATTCTTACCTTTCAGAGAAGCTTCAGTTGAGTTTTTCTACATTTAAATCACATCAATTCCTTCTCTTGAGAGGGTTGGAGTTTTCCAGATTATTCTGCTATCAGACCAGGCCTTCTCTGCAATAAATCCCTAGTAAACTTTCACATGGCAATTCTGGGATTGATTGATTCTTTCTTTCTCTCTTATGTAGATCCTTATACTCCTCTTCTGATTAGGCAAGTGTAAAAAATAGACATGGGTAAAACACGCACACACACACACATTCATAATTTCAACTGATATGTAGCAAATGTCATTTCTGCTCAGATTTTATTGTCCAGATCTCCAGACTCACAGCTTTGGTGAAAGTATAATTTCCACAGCACTTACCTTAACTTATAAAAACTTTACAGTTTCCTGCCTGACTATTCATACATTGCTACCTTTAACTTAGCAAACTCCAGACAAATTTCACCCATTTTGGGCTTTTGCAGTTCTCTCTGTCAAGAACAGTCTTCTCTGTGATCTCTGTATGGTGGCATATTCATGACCATCCTCTAATGTACTTATCTAATGTAGTCACTATAGCCTGTGACTATTTTGTGTTTTTATTAACAATTTATTAGTTCATCTTGCCTCTTATTAACACTTAAGATCCACGAATGTGGAGACTTTATTCTTGTTCTGTGCTTTATTTCCTGCATTGAGAATAGTACAAATCAATTTTAAAGGGGTGTTAAAGCTGTGAGAGTGAATTATATGAGTTACCACTGTGATGTTTATTTTAATTATGTAATTTTCTATAAATTAAAAAATTATAATTTGTCACATCATACCCTTTTGTTGAATGACAGTCTGCTTGTGGGACAGGAGTCTCATCTTGTGACATCTCAGCACTCTTTGTTTATGTAAGTTCACTCTGTGATGTTTGAATAATGACAAAATCACCCAATGATGCATTTCTCAGTGTGTCTTCATTTTAGGGAATGAATAATGGCATAAATTTTAATTAACATATTAAATAAGATAAGGAATAATTTTATTTTAGTGTATATGTGCAACGAATGGATATAAGCATTCATGAAAATGAGAAGCCAGAAAACGCAAGTTATCGAAGGCCATTATATGTCAGATTTCATTACATTGCATCACAGACAGGTAACTTAGCTTGAATATTAAAAAAACGCTGTGCATGCCTGTAACGCCAGCACTTGGGAGACTGGGGCAGAAAGATTCTTCAGAGTTCGAGACCAGTCTGGGCTACAAAGTGAGCTCAAGACCAACCTGAACTGCATAGTGAGACCCTGTCTCAAAAGTGAAAAAAACAAACTAAAACAAAACAAAACAAAACAAAACAAAAAAACCAAAACTGTGTTGCCACCACTGACATGCTAACCAAAAGGAAGCAAAATCTTTGCAAAACAGCTGAATATAGAGTGTTATGATTTGGTCTAAAATATTCCACAAAAGGTTTATGTTCAAAGGTGGGGTTTTGGAAGGTGATTGGATCTTGGAAATGCCAACCTCTTCAGTGAACTAAGCTGTTGATGAGTTCATAACTGAATATGCTGTTAGAAGATGGGGTTGGAGGAGGTAGGTCAGTGGGGGTATAACCTGGAAGGGTTTTTCTTGTCTCCTGTCCTTCTCTCTCTGTCACTCTCTTCTTGCCTCCTCTTTCTCTGCTTTCTGGTTGCTACATGCTATTTCTACTATGGAGCCAGCCTACCGTGGAGTGAATCCTTTGAAATCATGAGCTAAAACCAAATCTTTTCTCCTTTAAACTGTGTACACTAGGTATTTTGTCTCAAAAATAGAAAGCTGACTAATATATAGGATGAAAATACTACTACTGCTACTACCACTACTAACAGCAACTAAAGATCCTGATAAAGGCAACACATCCATAAACATATTGACAATATGGTTTAATGAGTAAAATGCCTCAAGACAATAATTTTTTGTTATGCTTTGAATTTTCTTGAATATTTAATGAAAACTTTCTGGAGTTGAGTGATTTATATTTATATGGATGATAATTCATTTAGTGAGGGCAAGCCTTAAGTTTCTCATGCATCAGGAACACATACGGAGTTTTACTGGTTTTCAGAAATTGTTTAAAAGCACATTTTAGGAACTTAGCTGAATTGCCACAAAAAGGAAAAGAGAAGCCTAAAGGAATATAAAGCTAAGTTTAAACGTAAAGGCCACAAATGCTATGATATGAAAGTAGTAAATCTCTTTTTGTCAATAAAAAAGTTCTGTTTAGTAACTAAAGGTCTGTGAAAACTTTAATCTTTGACATATCCAGTTGGGCACATTCTCAAAGACCCTATAAATATGAAAAGCATTTTACTAGTGTTAGGGAACAAAATCTTTATGATTTTATAAAGTGCAAGCCATTGTTAGAATTATGCTTTCCCACATAGATTCCAAGAGATGAAAGTGGGGAAAGCAAACATAAAAGGAATTAAGATGTGTTATGTACATATACCAACTCCTAGGATGAATGTAATCCTTATATACTGCAAGCAAGTACTAATAAAAATAAAACTTAAAAACTAATAGGAGAACTCTATACTTGAGGTAAAAAAACAAACATGCCTCCATAAAAAAAACCATGTAAAAACTGAGTCTCAAAAAAAGAAAAATCAATTTATACACAGTTATACAACCAAAAATAACAGAATGAGACTCAACCTCTGGTGTATATGAATTTAAAATTAAACCTCCACACCACTGTTTACAGTGTCTCCAACTTTAGTTCACTATTCTCTCAAAAATGAGCCATCAAAACTGAAGTTGTGTCTACACCTACTATAGCATCAAGATCTACTAGAAAAGACAAAAAGATAAGACAGGGTATCTTTGGACAGGATCTGAAAACAATTTTACTTCCTTCTTGAGCAACATTGGCTGTTCTGTGAGACTGTTTCTGTCCTCTGCTCTTCATGGCCCTCTCAACATCTTCTACCTTAGTGTCTTTCCTTTCTGCTTCTCTACACTGCAGGTCACATGCTAGAATGAAACTGATTATGTGTTATTGCAATTGTCTCCTCCCTCAGCCCCTGATCTTAGAAGCAGAATGGCTAAGAGAAGTTAGGGTCTTGGAGGAAAAGAGACTTTGAGGCTCAGTTAAAAGCAGAGCTATCTTGGCACATAGCAGTTACGTTCCTGCCAAAACCCTCCTAAAAGTCAAGGGCTGTCTTTCTCCTGTGATTTCCCCATTTAGGACAATGTCAAGTACACACTGGGAAATTCGTAAATGTTGATCCAAGTAGCTACAAATGAATTCAGAAATGTGATGATGGTATGTTTTAGTTTGGCATTAGGTCTGAAAAAAAAGGTACAATCATCCTACACAATTGATTCAAGCCACTTATGGATACTAAAAGAAATTTTAGACTGTTTTTGTAACTGATTATTTCCTACTATATGTTACAGAATAGCAGGTATTTTAAGAACTCATTCTTGGGCCAGATTGCATGGATTTGAGTCCTGATCTTGTGTTCATGATGTGGAGAAACTTTGACTGCTCTGCCTCAATTAAATAATCGATAAATTGGGGACAATAGTAGCAATTCCCCAAAGATTTGCTAAGTGGATTAAATGAACTATACTTTTCTAAAATTTCTCAAAACAGTGACATGTATTGACTGGCATGTATTAGGTAACAAACACAAATATTAGGTCACATTTGGCTAAAATATCTTTCGTTGCTGGACTAGCAACTCCGTAACAGCAAGAACTGAAACTTTGCCTAGTAGTTCTCACAACTGTACTATTAGTACCTATGAAAGACATTTAGGAAGTATGGATCCAATAGACATTTTTAAAAAATACAAATTTTTTAAAATTCCAATTTGACTTTTAAAATGAGTAGATTCTCTATCACATTCTCAGTGATGCCACTACCCACACAGTGTATTTTGAACTCCATTTTGATACAACAGAAGTGAAAATTAGCAGCCAAATAGAAGTTACATTCAGATATCTTAACTGTTAATTAAATTATGTTCTATTTATTTACATTTCAAAGTGAGAGACATCATCCTTTCTTAATTTCTGAATTTGTTGATTTTAAGATCATTACTTTCTCCCCTAATTTTCTTTTAAAATTTCACAGTACAAACTATTTTCCCTCAAGTCAAGGTACTTTAAAAAGCTTTACACAAATTTAGTAGATATCCCTGGATCTCTGAGACCAACGGTAATGCTTTTTGTAACTCACAGTGTCTTCTTGCTTCACACACAAACACGTTTGTGCTTTACAGCATGAATAAGACGATCCCTTCCTCTCTCTCTATCTCTCTCTCTCTCTCTCTCTTTCTGCCTTTTCTTTCACTCTTTCATTCTAAGGCTTAATAGTATGAGCTTGTCTATCTTTTGATTATAGTGAAGTAGTTTGGGTCCCTCATATTTAAAGGGCTGAAAATGACAAGTGAACAAATAACAAGAATGCAATCTTACAAGTGTTTTAATAAAATTATTTTTTGTGACAGGAGCAATATAAAGGAACAGAGCAACAAATCAGTAAGAGGAAGGAAGAAAGATATTAAGAGAAAAATAACTCCAGACTCAGTCCTCACCTAATATTTATTAGGTGTTCAGCCATGAGCTCAAATGGGGTAGAGGGATTCTGAGGTGTTAGGAGCAGACCTAGCTGGTAGTGGTTCAGTGTGGCTGCTGTTCAGAGAGATAAATGCGAGTAGGGGTAGAAACAAAATAGAGTACAATCAGTTTGTGCCTCAGGTTCTGCAGCCACACATTCGAACCATCATAGACTGAAAAGGTTAAAAATCATCACATCAGCACGGAATATGTATGGGCCTTCATACTTTGGTGTTAACTATTTTCTAAAAATAGGGTGCAATGACTGTTCCCTTAATCTTTACTTTGTACTAGTTATTACAAGTAATCTTGAGATGATTTAGAATATATCAGAGGATATGTATAGGTTATATGCAAATGCAGCATTTTATACATGGCACTTGAATATTCTCTGATTTTGGTATTTGTGGGAGTCCTGGAAACAGTACCCTCGGAGACTGAGAAATGACTGATGTTCGTGCACGGGACTGATTCATTCTGGTCCGAGTATGAGTACAAAGACATCATTATGACATTTTTCAAGCAATGTGAAGATGGTTGGAGGAGTTAGACCACGATGGGGACATTTAGGAGGATAAACATAGGTAGTACTGGAAATACAAGGAATGGAATTTTTTTGTGATAGGGAGAAGTTGACAGAAGTATGGGGGCACACTCAGAGAGTCTGATGGACTATAATTCCCAGCAGAAATGTGAGCTGAGTTATGGGACAAAGCAATAAAGGGTGAAACCTTTATGACATGGTAATGTAGAAACATGCTTACCATCTGGTGTTATTGGAATCTCAATAACAGGGAACAGTGTTAGTGGATCTCAAAAAGGGTGAAGAGCTGGAGATATGGAGGAAGGACTACCTGAGAATACAAAGTGCATAATCCTAGTACCAGAATCTAGCAAAGCAGAGGAAAGCTGTGTGGAGTTTGGAGTAGGGGTTGCTTTGAGTTTGGGAATCAATATTTCTCCCTCTCCTTTACCTCCAAACTTTTTATCTTTTATTGGTCAAACTCAACCAGAGGAAAAGGAGACCTATATCACAATTAGTAAAGATCGGTTCTCTGGAACCCAGGTTAAGGCAGTTAAGGGTGAAAGCTGGTTCTGGAGAAGCCAAGAGTCTGACCTGCATAGGAGGCTTACCCTCAGTGAGGGGTAGGGTCAGGTAGATGGGAACAGAGCTGGAGTCTGGTCACTGAGTGACATTTAGAGAACACATTAATTTTAAGTAGGAATATAAAATTGTTCCAATTGTAGAGTTGTCACTCTCATCAAATTTTATCTTTCTGATAACAACTCCTTCGTGTTCTCTGGAGTGGAGAGTACATGATCTGCACAGAAGCCCCTGGCTCAGGAGGCCGTGAGCACTGACAGGCTGCCCTCCATTCTGCTCTGATTTATGCTCTCAGAATTAGCATAATTTTATAATTTTTACCGAAGTACCACTAACACACACCAGAGTAAGTGGGAATTTGTCTTTGATTCAAAAGAAGATAAAACCAGATATTGTTTCAAACAGGAGCCTAAAGAGAATTCTTTCTGTGGTCTGTTCGCCATTTCAGAACTTTGGAAATGGAATGGTCAATTCATCAGAAAGAAATAGCAGGTGAGTATGACAGACTTTAGGGAGCCTGCAGGGGAGAGACCCTGGTGCCTCGGGACCTGCACCATATGGTTGATTCGGGGTGCCTGGAGAACAAGGAGCTCCTCCCTTCTCTGGGAGCAGCTGAGAGTGTGGCAGACTTCGGCAGCCTGAAGGAGAGAGACCCTGGTGAATCGGGACCTGAACCGTGCAGTTGACTTGGGGTGCCGGGAAAACAAGGAACTCTTGCTGTCTTTGGGGGGCGACTGTGATCCTGCCTGCGTGTGGGCTGAGAATCAGACATCTCATGTCATCCTGTACCCCGTCCTGTGTCCCCCCCCCCCGCCTGGCAAGTGGGAGCCAGTGAACTACACATCTTGTGAAAAGATTGGCTATGGTATTTAGTATGAGCTCTCCATATGCAAAGATAAGGACAACCATTTGGAAGAAAACAAGACAATATGACAGATAGTGAAGATCTCTGATTGTCTAGCTTTGAAATTTATGCTTTCTTATGTCCCATTCTGTTGTGTTTTTGTTGTGTTTAATTTTACTCCCTTTTAAAATAAATAAAAAATTAAAAAAAAGAAAACCAGATATTTATGTAGAACAGGCTACTAAAAATGAAATACTTAATCAAATATATAGATTGTGGCCAATGTGTAAACTTAGAAATTTTCCAAAAAGACTGTTACTTTGATTTTCACTCCAGTTGAACCTGGAGGAACATTTTATTTTACTTTGCTTTTCAGCTAATAATTAATACCAATAAGAACAGCTTTTTAACTGCTGTATTTGGTTTAAGAAATCATCAAAGATGTTTGCTTGGTACATGTCCTTTCTAGCTTAGAGTAGTTTTACAAAGTTCCAGCTGAACTTAAAGTTGAGGTAATTGTTGTAGAAAGAATGATTGAAAATAGTTCTTTGTAGATTTTCTGGGCATTCAAACTGCTTGTCTGATTTTCAAAAAGAAGAAAGAGATGAATGGACAGGAGTCTCTATTCTTTCACTTGAGTCACAACTTAAAGGGGATTAACAGGGAATAAAATGATACTTAGATTACTTTCAAACTACAAGAATAGGGTCTTTGACACATTTATTCACATATTATTCTCTTATTAGAATGCATACTTTCTTTCCAAGCTGTTGGAATTGGGATTTTCCAAAGTTGAAATTTGTTATTAGGAAAAAGGATATGGAATAGCACTTTCAAGATCTTCTTGCTTCAATTTATTTTTATGGTTCACAATAAAAAAAAAAGATCTGAACAAAGGTGTGTCTACATCTGGCTTAATTTGTATGGTTAAAACTTCATTGAGGAAAAGGCCCTTTGAGTCACCTGTTCAGGTGATAACTATTGCAATGTCTGGTACAAGTCTTCAATCTCTTTTATTCAATGCTGCCAAGTTCTAGGCTGAAAAAATGAAAAGAGTTTAATGAGTTACAACTCATTGGATGGGGGTGGGGTCTTACTTGGCCAGAATCATTTAATATCAAAGTTGACATGAACTTATGTGATTATATTTATAGTATTTATTCCTTCATCTCAGAGTATTTGTAGTAGTATGGTACTTATAAGATGATGGTCTAGATCTCTGATGAATTCTCAGAGATCACTATATAATATATGGCATGAGATATACAATATGTGCAGCTTACTACTACTCAGAATTGCCTCTAAATCATGAAATTACAAAAATATGCGATTCTTAAACTGCCATGTTCTCACATTTTTACCCAGACCTGGGTTGACAGAAGTAACCTACCTGCCTGTTTTAAAACTGCTTAACATAATAGATGCTCAGTGTATATCGCTGGCTAGATTTATAGTTGAGTAATATAGCTGAAAGGAAAGAAGAAGAGGCTTAAAGAAATAAATGGAAATGTGGAAAGAAAAACATACCATACCTCCATGCTGAGGGATGCACACTGAATTTTCTAGATGTGTAGATTTTGAAGAGGTAGAATTTTAAGAGGTGAACTTTCCAAATCTTTCATGGAAAAAATTGTTTTTAATCTTTTGCTTAAAATTTGTCCAGGATACATGTAATTTATTAAATAATGTTATTTTTATTGATTGAAGAATTGAGACAACTAAAATAATTAAAGTTAATTTTTTTGAGACAAGATCTCACTGTTTAGTTCAAGCTGAACTTAAACTCACTATGTAGCCCAGGCTGGCCATGAACTCACAGAGACCCTTCTGCCTCAGCCTCCCAAGTGCTGGGATTACAGTTGTGTACCACTATGCCCAGAAAAATTAATTTATTAATTATGTAACAGTAACTTAAACTATTTTGGCCGAGGGTTGTGTGCTTCAATTTATTCCTATAAAACCCATTTGAGGTGGGAGTTTTGTTTTTCCATTTAACAGCTGAGAAAGTTTCTGAACAAGTCAAGAATCATTTTCTAAGCTATATAGAGAAATGGGTTAGAGACAGAGTGTTCAACTCAAGAAAATCCAAAGTTCTTTGTACTTAAAATATTATATTGTACTTGATTCTACAATATTATGCAGTTTTTGGTAAAAAGGAAAATGTAAGCAACTCTCCAAATAACCATGCAATATAATATGTGCTAAGCTTCAGTCTTTCCTGAGGTTTTAGATGCGAGTTATCAGCAAGAACCTCCTGCACCTAAAATCTATCAATAGAGAAACATTCAACTACAAATAACAGAGAATTAAAAAATGGTGCTTACTCAGATAGAGATTTATGTTACTCACAAAACCAGAGGGCTGGATACAGGTTGCTATCTCCATGGATTTAGTGGATTAAGAATGTCATATACAATGTCTTTGTGAGATTTTCACTCTTCCCTGTGGTCCTCAGTTGTCTGCTACAATTCTGGCTTTTATATAATCATTCAGAGAAGGAATAAGAAGAGAAGGTGAGACTGTGTTTTTAATGAGAAAAAATAAAACTTCTGCAAAAATATTCCAGTTTTTGTCAAGTTTTAGATGTCCCAGTCAACCCTGGATACAAAGGAGAGTATGTAAAACGTAATGTAATAACTGAATCAGTGCAATTTGGGCCATCATTTAGGGACGTAATCAACTAATTTTTTGAAGAGCCATCTAGTCAGTATTTTAGGACTTGTAATCCAGGTGGATTCTTGCAGTTACTGGATAGTGAGGATACTGTAGATCGGCAATTGTGGACCTTTCAAGAGACCGAGTGCCCAAGCTGCAACCCACAATCCACTTATTTCTTGCAAAGTGCCAGCACTGTAATTAAACTGAATATTGAGATTTTAGTTTTTAAAAAAAAAGCTCGTATATTTGGCTTGTGTACCAACAGAGGACTCTGTGTGCCCAGTCTGACACAAGCACCATAAGTTTACCACCACTGTTAGAGTAGAAAAGCAGCGCAGATAGTAGGGAAGTGAGTGGGCTTATCTGTGTTCAAAACGAAAACAAAGCAAAACTTAAAAAGACAAGCAGCAGTTGAGATTTGGTCTGTGACTAGTTTGCTGATGCCTTAATCTGGAACTTCGTGGGTCACTGCCATGCCAATTGCGTTAAACTATTAGTGAGGGAAGGAGAAGAGGTCACCGGGTGGAAACCGGCAGTGTCTTCCACTGAGGATGTAAACATTCTCTTGCTCACACTCTTCTCCTCTCCCACTTCCAAGTTCACAGCTGGAGAGGTTATATTGTTGGGTAATAAAGTTGTAAAGGGAACCGAATTAGACTCTACAGCACTGCGTTAGGGGAGCTGGCAGGGATTTGATGAGATAGGTTTAAGGCTGGCTGTTGGCCTAAGCAAACCAAACTGTCTGCTTGGTAATGACTGCCTGACTGTGAGGCAGGCTGAGGCAGACAGTGAGTATTACTTGCCCATTAGCCATACCTCTTTTTTTCCCTTGTTCTTCAGCAAAGGGAAATATTATTCTGAGATTTAAAAGAAATAAAGTACATCACTGGCTTCCTGAGCAGCAAGGGGTAGTCATATGGTGTTATTTTGTCTGACAGTATATGCATGGAAGTCACTCTGGGTGGGGCAGAGGGTTCTTCACAGTGGCAAGCTCAGCTGGCATGAGCTTTTGCCTCTCCTGCTTGGACAATTGCATCTGGTAACTACAGTGCAACAAGCAGAGAGTAAAAGTCACCCACTAAAATGACTGAACAGAAGGGTAGAAGGAGCCTTGGTGTCTGACTGACAGTGGAGCTACTGGGCTTCCCCTGGGCTGCTCTGGATGTGTTGTTGTACTAAGAAATTAAACTCTTAAGCCGCGTAAGTCATTGCTTACTTGGAGTTTCCTATGCTTGAAGTGGGATGCGTTCGTGACATATACATAAGGAATCTTGTATGCTAATAGAGAAAAAGAAATGGGTACCCTTCTCACCTTGGGGTCAGGAAAAACAGGGCTTCTGATTTTCACTGACTCGGTGGTGAGACACTTGTGTTCTTCTTAGTCAGGGTGAGTCTCCTGGAGTTTTTACTGCTTTGGGCTGAGATTAGTTTAGTATGTCCCACTACAGAGAACACGCTGTTAGGCGTGGCTGGGATCTTGATTTTCCACTTCGGCTCCCACCACACCTTATTTGTTTATTAGGTCACAGAGGTTTCTTAAAACCTAGTCAAGCTGCTGAGACTTATTATGATGGCATTTTTTTTTTTCAGCTGAAGCAGTGAATGACTTTGAGGCACTAAGCAAATACATTTAGTGCAGGATTAGAGATAGGGATATTTCATTATATTTCAATAAACTTACAAATTTGCAACATATTTTCTCCATATTTTTGCTTAAGGCATATCTATACTGTGAGCAGTAGACATGAACTCTAAGTCTCTCTTGCTTGACATATGTTTTATCTGTGCTTGTTAGCATCTAACTTTAATATCTCTCAAATCCTTGACTCTGAGTGCAATATGTTGAATGAGACTTTTTAAAACATGTTTTGAAATTCAAATATCTGTATCTCTTTTCTTTAACTTCTTTTTAAGTGATACACTTTATCTATAAATGTTCATAAACACTCGGCATTAGGCATTTCTTTAAATCTATCTGATGAGTATTTAATTTCCTTGAAGCTAAAACAAAGTCTTGTGTGAGAATATAATATTGTATACTTTTATTACTATCACATATTACAAGCTAAATAGCTCTCAAGTATCTTTCTTTTCTTAAATCTTGTCATTTTAATCACCTCTTTGTTCCCATGCAAAGATTGTAAAATTCCTAGAGGATTTACTTCAAATGGATATTTAAAAAAAAAAAGTAGCAGTTCTCCAGAATTTAAAAACCTCAAAGCTGGAAGATGCCTTTTCTGATACCGTTTACATCACCTCCTCATCCTCTACTGACCAGCAGTACTCTGCATTGTGAAACCAGAAACTGATGATGTCATGTCTGAGAATTTCATTGTGCAGCATTTATAGTGGGAAAGAAAACACTTTTTTCCCTTGTCTCTCTTTGTGTGAAACACCATCCTATTTCTCACTCTCTCCTAAAATGAATGGAAGATCTGAAGAGCTAAACCTATAGGACTACTGTGAGTCAAGTTTCTGAACTGGCAGGCAACTGAGTCAGAGGTAGTACATTTTAAAATTAAGATTGGAGGGGGAAGATTCTCTTTTAAAAGAAGATTCTTCTTTAAAAAGATCTTTAACCAAAACAACCATATCAAGTAATTATTTCTGTCTGGTTCATGGGCAATAAAAATCAGATTGATGAGAGACTGGTTGATTGCAATATACTACTGTTTGGTGTAGGGAGGATGTTTCCATCAACTGAAAGCTTTGAACACTTGATATTTCATATTTTGTTCTGAGACAGTCTCTTCAAGGCAGTTTCCATTTGGGTTTGGTAATAACAGCTGTAATAACTAGAGTTTACCTGACTCCCACCAAATCCTCACATGGCCCATATTGGCCTACCTCAGACTTTATGCAACCTACAGTATGTTCCCAACTGGGTAGTGATAGGACTCAACAAATAAGAGAACCTTTGTGCGGATTTCAAAATGTGTCTCATCTTCTGGGAAGATTCAGCCCCATTCCCACACCCAGGCAGGATTGGGGAAGATCACAGGCCAGGTTTTAGGCCCTGCATGCTCCCTCAGCAAAGAACTGTGCTTCACAGGGCAGCTGACAGGGCCACACACAGTGAGAAGGGATTTGTGTGATTGAAAACACTTCTGACTGGAGGAATGAGAACTCTGTGACTTGAGAACTATTATCAGAAGCATAGTGAACTTTAATAATTCACTTACGGGAGAGATGCTGCTGAGGAAGAGCAGAAGAATAGCTTAGTTTTTTGGGCAATGCCCCCAGTTGTGCTGAGAATGGACCCTGTTGACAAAGAAAACTGGCTCCCATCAGTTCAGAAATCTTGATATTTGTATGGAAATCTCAGTAGAAGCATGAGAAGAGCATTAAGGCTTGGCCCTGATTTTACAGGAATGGGAGGGAAGGCTTAGAGTTTGTGATGAACTAGGACTGCAAGCCTAATAAACAATTAATGAGTGGTGACAACGGTTACTGCAAGCCTCAGAAAAAGGACAGTGAGAACTTCCTAAGCTACTCAGTTTCCCTGTAGCTGTGATTCCCTTTAGTTAAATTGGTGTTCTTAAAACTGGTCAGATGAAGTACTAAGGGGCATGGAGTTCTATCTTCAAATCACTCACATACTCCAAAATTCCCTGGGATTATGTGTTATGGTTTTCTGGTGCAATAGAGAAGCAAAAGGAAAGAAAAAGTGGCCTTTATTGAAGATGTTGAGAGGAACACATCACTTGTGGGGTTGGGCTTTCTCCTCTGCTGAATACAGAGAGAGATGGGGGTTATGTGATCTCGGACCGGAAGTGGTGCTTGGGGCCGGCACTGATGATGCACAGGAACTGATTGGAATTCTCTTCCCAGGCACGGGAAAGGAAAGAGGAAGCTGTAATCAGGGTTGAAAGGGAAAGAGGAGGAAGTGGTCCTCAGGGTAAGTGTTCTTTTTGCTTTGACCTTCCGTCATGTCAGACCACCACCATAATGTCCAGTAACTTATACACAGAAACTTTTCATTATGTAGTGTCACTGTGTATGACAGTGATCAAATGATAGGACAGCTAACACACGCAGAGAGCTACCATGGGGTTGGGCAACTACAGAACACCTAGGGAGCTACTGAGGAACTGCAGCTGGTATGAAGCTGTGATTGTGCACGGTAGCAAGTATAGGGAGCAGAAGCAGCAAGGGAGTCATGTGGCTCCATCTACCAGGATTTGTGATGGCACAGGCCCCTGCTAGAGAGGAAGGAAAGTTTGGAAACTCACACTTTAGACTCTTTCCCACCTGTCCTGTTTAAACAGTTTTTTCCTCCCTAGTAAAAAGACACTATGATAAACCTAGGAGACTTTGTATAAACAACAAAGAAGAGATAGATATCTGTAACAAGTGAGAATTTAAGAGACTACATGTTAGGCCCAGTTCTGCTGCTTTTAACTTGAACTTGCAGAAAGCAGTTCCCTTGAGAGTCGTGCCCATGTCAGCAGAGCATAGCGACTGGATGCCTTTAAGACTTAATCTGGAACTAAAGTGCTAAGCATTTCTGACTCAAAGATGACTCAAAGGTTGTAACCCTGGGTACTTGGAAGAACATCCTTTCATTGATGGAAATACAATAAGGGGAAGGAGGTAGTTCATTTGGGAATGGAAAAAGTATGTATTTCAGCCTTTGCATGTGTCCTGGATCCAGATGTATCCACACCCTTCACCTAATTCTTTACCCTGAAAATCCTTCCTATTCCTTAGCATTCACATTCCCCCATCTTCCAGCCACACCTCCACCCATAATTGATGGGGACTACCAAGAAGTGGCTCTGAGTAGGATTTTAAATTAACAAGTTGAGTTTGTGTATTTACTTGTGAATCTATTTAAGGCCTAGGCACCCTGTCTGGAGGTGAGCAGCAGACTAATAGTAAGTGAAACTCCATGGGTCACTGGGCCTGGCTGAGGCCTCTCATGGCCTGTGATACTGTGACACTTCAAAGGGCAAAACAAGGCCACAGCTGAGGCTGGCTGTCACTCTAATTAACTAGATTAAGACTGCAGTGAAGGTCAGCCTGGAGATAAGATAGTTCTCCTAAATTAACATAAGATAGTTCTCCTAAATTCAAATAAGATAGTTCTCCAAAATTAACACAAGATAATTCTCCTAAATTAACATAGTCTGAAAAAAAAAGTATAGTCTGTTACTTGGAGAAGCTCTTGAACCATTTCCCAAATCCTCTCAGTTTCCCATGTTTTCTACCCTAACCCCTTCCTTTGTTTAAAAACAAAAACAAACAAAAAATACAGACCTTCTAAGAAAAAAGTTCTTTGTCTCAGCCCCTAGAGAATCTTGAATTCTGTTAGAGGGTTTTGATTCTCCTGGAGCCCTAAAATCATACCATTAGTCTGTTATATTTAAACCTTCACCATCCGCTCTTCTGGGAGGTTGCTGGCCTGATCAGTCCATGATGCATAATTTCTAGTTTCTCTTGCTTATGGTGAATACCACACTGAGTAATCATTCTTAATCTTGAGAAGTGTCTATAGTTACACTATAGTCTATAGTTACTGATCTATCTATATTTTGTTCTTAAAGGAGAGAAAGACAGGACCAAGAAAACCTTTCATATACATTTACTGAAAAAAATCCTTCTAGTTCATCGCTGGAAAGTATATATATGAGAGTTGCCACAGCAAAGTCTACAATATGCATAGATCCTTTCTCAAAACATTTAAAATTCCTCTTAACAGAACACAATATAAAAATATAACTGGCAAACTTGAGGAATTAGGGAACCATTTATTTCTTAGTAAAAATTTTTCAGGAAGACTCTTAAATAGTGAATTTCTCTAAAGCATTTAAAATGTGACACCAATGTTTTAAAATGCTTTTAGTATAAGTGTTTTAAGTATTTACACTTGTGTCACATAGGGTATACTTGTGATGAAAGGTAATCATTGTAATTACATTAATAATAAACCTAAAATGATGTTTGAGAAAGTAAGCTGCTCTTGATATTCTAGGAGTTTTGCTGACTCAAAGGAACAACAGGAAATATGGTAAAAAAAATTTCTTCCTCTAACCTTCTAGTTAAGAGGAGGTTGGCAAAACAATAGGGAAGGTTGGTCATCAGAATGAATTCTTCAATCTCTTCTGACACAGATACTTTCTGCAGTGATTCAGGTTTCATTGCAAGTTGCATTTCCATAGTATTCTGACAAAGAAGGGTTGCATCCTTCAGCAAGACTTAGTGGAACACTGGCTTTTCAGAATCCAACCTTCACATTCCAAGAAAGACCTCTGTCAGTCATACCTGGCTTTCAGATCTGATTTTCCAGTAAAATTTTTTATAGCCAGGCATAGTGGTATATGCCTGTAATCCTAGTATTCAGGAGGTAAGGCAGGAGGATTGCTGTGAGTTTGAGGCCAGCTCTGGTTTACAAAGTAAGTTCAAGCTCTGACTGAACAACATAGCAAGACCTTTCCTCAACAAACAAACAAACAAACAAACAATAAAACAAAAAAAATTTTTGATGTTAAGGAATTTTACTTCTAATAATTTTTTTCCTTTTAACATTTTTATTTTAAATTTTTTGCAAATCCATTTTATTTCAAAGAGAAGAAGCAAAAGCAAAAAAACCCTAAAAATTTCAAAACATGTCAACCAGGGTCAATAATGGTACAAACATGCATTGTTATCCCCAAATCAATCACCCAAAGCACAAGACATCTGCATTCAGTGCTGACACAAATTCCTCTCTTTTGTGTACTTCTAATAATATCTGTTAAATGCAAATGTATGACCTAAGTAACAAAATATAGACCTGGTAGCAATCTCTACCTGTGCTGCTTATTGCCTTTGGAGCAGTCATAGAATCTTTAGTTAACCCTCTTAGCTTTGTAAATTTTCCTCTTGTGGGATCTTCTTGTAATGAAACCAAAGGAATGGATTTACTTTTCAAATGAAAAATTAAATATCATTTAAGTGTCATGAACTCATAGAGTTGGGCTAATGATTAAAATGATTTTACATTATAGGTGATAGATCCCATAAAGGCAAAAGAATAGATTTAGAATCGCACCATTGATAACGGCAGAGCAAAAGCCAGCGTTTAAAATATGACAAGTTCTAACAAGTTCATGGTATGAGGGCACATCAATGGGGGAAGGGCAGAAGAGTTCCACATGTTTCTTTAGTCTCCTGTCAAGGCTTAGAAAGTCTTAACCATATATAACAAAAGTGTATGTGAAGAGCATCAGAAAAGTGAAGGCTCAGGCATCTAAAATTTAGTTATAGATTCCAAACACGGAAGCCGAGCTTAGCGGACTGGCTGACGGCTGTAAGGTGCACCAATAGCGTTCTACCTGCCACTCACCCCAGAGAGTCCTCTTTGTGGGTTTGAGACTTTGTTGCCACAGTTATCTTCTCTGTTTAGGGATGTAAAAAAGTATTTTATTCTTGGTCCTTCTAATGGAAGGAGAAATAGCAACATTCCAAGATAGTACCATTGCATAACTTTTTTTCCTGACATATCTCTACCCAACAACTGCCATCCTCACCTTGCCGACTGAGTCACGTTGTTGTTGCCTCATGTGCATGGTATGCAGCAGGGAAAGTAAAGAAAGGGAGTGGAAATAGAGGAAGAAGACAGAAACACTGCCTAGGCTGATTCTTCCCCTGCTGCAAGCGTTGTCTGTTTCCTCACCGAAGTCAGTAATAGCATGCACAGGCAGGCACAGATGAAACTCTCTGACAAGCTAGGTCTCTTAACCTTGCCAAAGTCAATCCACCGGGATGCTAGCCAGTTTCTCCTTCCTTGCTTTAAAGAAAACAGTCCTAGAAACTTTGTTATATCCAATAGCATTGAAAAGCTACACTCCAAGATTCTGTGTCTTGTAGTGTGTTTTCTTTCATGTAAACTGATGTTTTCTTCTAGATTTACAGCTGACAAATTAGAAATACCCATTTGTTGTCTCTCTCTGTTTTCCAAATACTAACCATTGCATTTGACTTGGTTTAATAGCCTTACCTGATTTCTGTTAAATTCTATGCTACTGGAATGGTTTGACTTCTGTTCATGAAACCATATTGAACTCACATTTAAAGAAGGCTGTTTTCTGAGGTAGATAATCATCTTTCCAGTAAAGCATCATTAAACTACACAGTGATGATTACACTTGGGTGGGGATTTGGCTTTTCTTGTTGGCAGATAACTTACTTTTCTCAGTCAAAATTATCATACATAAGCTTTATTTTCATCAGCAAAATAAAAAAATTTTAAAGGAATTGAAATCTAAACAAAAGAAGAGGAAAATGTGTCATTTCCTAGTGTGGCAGAGCACAGTATTTGCACCTTCTTGTGACAAATCCAGGTAGTCACATGTTTATAGTCAGGCAATAATTGCAATTTCTTCCATGGAAATAATGGTTTCCTTGGAAATATTATTAGATAAATAAAACACATAAAGTGCATGCTACCATCCTTAAATTTTGAAGTCAAACATCACATGCAGAAGAATACAAGTGAGGATTATATCACATCAATGAAAAAATTTAAATATGTGTTACATTTAAATATGTATTAAACAAAAAATTTTTAATGCAAGTAAAAGCACAAATCCATACAAGCTTTTATTGAGAGTATAGGGATAGAGAATGAGAAATATCTGTAAGGTTTTACTTAGTATATATTTTTTTAACAAAACGTATTTTTAAATTCTATACCTATGTATTTATATATGTTATGTCCATGTCACACATGTGCTTTTCACTGGACAGTTGACTACTAAAATACCTGGACCATTTCACAGTGCTTATGGTCTGTATGTCTCATTATGCAGGTAGTTTTAGAGCAAAAATCTACTTCCTATTCACAAAGGTTTATGATTTTTAAATGTTTAAATTTCATTTAGAGAGGCAAATGTGCACTGTATCCTACTCATTCTTTGGAATCATAAAAATTATAATCAATTGTAATTCCTCCCTGAATATACCATATTTATGAGGATAGTCTTTCTACCAGCCCTCGAGGAGCCAGATGTCTGCCCTGGTCAATGACTAAGCCACTGTCCTTACAGCTGAATGGGGAGATAAGTTTGTCGACTCTGGTCTGGCTAGGATGATGAAGTACAAAAACATAACAGAAACACACAAAATTTAGAGACAACTTGTCAAAGATTTTCTCAAAGGAATTATTTGTAGAAGAATGGAAATATTTCTCTAGCTTTTGTAGACTGTATTTCACCATTATTGATGACCAGTAATCATTACAAGAGTCAGACATTTAGGATATCAAAATGAGCCTTTATACACAAAGTATCTTCTTTATTTGTATGAAAGGAAAGTTTAGTATGGATAAGATTTTCTAGTAGGTAGATATTTTAATTAATCATTTTTTTAAATGAGTACTTCACGGAAGGGATCTCGTGAACCCTTTGAAATCTCTTCGTGAAGAGTTGCACAAAGCCTTGAAGAAGTTTATTGGCTCCATTGCTTGAAGACCTGGACCCTTTTAAATGCATGGTGCCCTCTGCAGTTGTCCCAAACCTATGAAAGTTTCTTAATCTAACAGACAAGTTTTGAAAGCCATCTAATGGAATTAGTGAACCATACGAAACAAGTATGTAAAAAAGAAAAAAACTGCCAGGTCACTGTAAGAGTACCCAGAGAAAGATGTTGTTTATGTCATAATTGGAGGTGGAAGGAGTGTTCTACGCTTTTGAGATAGACATCAAGTTTTGCATGTTTCAGTGGTCATGTAATGAGATAAAAACAGACATCAAATTATTTTATTTCTCAAGATTTACTATAAGATTTGGGTGTAGGGACTAGCAAAGCAACAGTGAAAATAAAACTGTTGATCCCAGTATGGATTTAGGATGATAATCTAGTAAGACTTGAGAAGTTTACCTGCAACTTGTTCTGCCTCACTTTTTATTCAATGCAACACAAGGTAACTTCTACCACACTGGTAGGAACCAAGGAGTGCTCAGCTTTATAAAACAGATTTAACTGAATTTCATAATATGTAACTCACAAAAGATGATGAGAACATTCTTTTTCTTTCTGCAAATTCTTTCTCCTTTTCTCTGTAATTTACAACCATGCCAATCACCCTCCTCTTCCACCTCTTTATCTTTACCTGAAATTCCTAGCAATGACTACTCCTCAGTTAACCATGCAGTTTTGGCTGGGTGTTTTCTCTTTCAAATACATAGAGAAACTGGATCTTGGATCTTTAAATGTGTGCAAAGAGAGACTGTAACTTTCCAAGGATTGTTTTAGGGACTACTGCAACTCATGGGTAGCTCATCATATTTTAATGAGGCAAGAAAATAAAGAAGGGGAAAAAGGGGAAATGAGACAAAACCAAATCATAATTTATTTTCTGCATCCTTCTCATATAGCTGCTCAAACAACTAATTGGTCACAAAATTCTAAAACTTGTACATGCTGACACTCAAGTTTTATTTATAGGTTCAAGTAGTAACTTTTCAATAGCTATCATGTGGCAGGACAGGAATCACAAAGATAAACAAGGCATTTGACCTGCTAGGATATTCATAGAACATGTGATTATTGAGCCTCTCTATCTGCATTCTTGAGATCTACATCCATGGCTCGGAATTTTTGAAAAGCACAGTTGCACAGGGGAACCTTAAGCATGGAGAAAAATTTTCTTCTTCTAAAAGCATTGAGATTCAAGTCTTTTCTTTTCTTTCTTTCTTCTTTCTTTCTTTCTTTCTTTCTTTCTTTCTTTCTTTCTTTCTTTCTTTACCATGAACTGAACTCACATTCTCATGCTTTCCTTTCCATGCAGGTGCCATGCTGCTGATCTATATCCCTGGCAAGGGCTCACATATATTTGAGAAATGCTCACCTATAACTTTTGGGTTGCTTCCTATGACATGGTGAACAAAAAAGAGGGGTTCATTAAGGAGTGGAGGAGTTTGCAGATGGAGGAGCTGTCAAGAGAGCCAGTGAAAGGAGCTGGCTTCTGGTCCTTACAAGCTAGGTAAGTAAAAGAGGCCCCTGGAAGCTCCAGAACCATGCACAGAGGGGGACTCCTTTTTCCCTTCTTCAGGGAAAGAAGTATTGCTACCTTTTGCAGAGGGTCCTAACTCACCAATTGTTATTAGTCACTACCTCTCTGACAAATCCTGCCCAACCTGCAGAACTGGAAAATCTATTTGTTCCAGGAAAATGTGAGAGATAAATAGCTAAACCAGGGTAGTTATGGTCAAGTTGGGTCCAAAGGTTGTGGCATCAACACTGGCTAACTCTATCTTTTTTCTGGGACCTACCACACAGAGTTATTTCTGAAATATAACTGACGTGAAAAATTTAGGGTTGCTGGGGGATGGCGTTCCTATGATTTGTGAGAGCATGCATTCACTGAATGTTTGCTTTGAATTAATGAATCACGGGCATAAATCTAAACTGAACATGATGACGCTGGGAGGGACCTACCTCTGGACTTTTCTATTAGACCAAATGATGCTCATTGTTTCAACACAAAATTCAAGCTTCTTAGAATTCAGAGCAGATAGTTCTATTGGAATAATCAGTTGCTGGCAGAAGTTGGAGCATGCATAGTCTTACCACTCTGGAAATAGCTCATTTTAATCTAATTGTTAGCACAGGTAGATTTTTCTTGATATTGTTAAAAGTGCATTAGTCACTTGAGCGCAACTGAGCAGATTACTTGTGATTTCAACACCTTTAAGCAGGGATTTATTTATAGACTTGATTTTTATAATACCATCTACCTCTATAGCCAGCAATAAATGTTCACTAGTTGTGGAAAAAGAGCTCAAAGAATCATTTGATATTTCAATGAAAATATCAGATAAGAGACATTAGATTTGTGTCAACTACATGTATATCTATTACTGAAACAGTCAAATAAATATTCATGGGACACAAGCACTGTGTTAATGACTGAAAGAGAGCAGTAAACAAAACCACAGAGATACCAGCCTTCTTGAGGCTTATGGTTGGGTCAGGAAGACACATTATTGAATATGTAATTATCAGTGTAAAAGTCATTGTCAACACAGAAACCATCCTGCTTTGGGAATGTGTGGTTGGGATCTAACTGTAAGAGTGCATGAATGGCTTTCTAGAGAAAGTCCAAGAACTGAAGTGAGGAGGACCCAGTGAACATGTCTTTCTTTTTCCTTAAAGATTATAATACACTGTAAGATAAAGATTACATAATCAGCTTTTTCTTTATAAAAATATTACATTTCTATCATATTGAAAGCGAATTGGAAACAATGTAAGAGTAATCACAGGAAGACGAATTAGGAAGATTTACTATAACCCAGAAGAGAAGATTGTGAGGGTTAAGATGTAAGTACACATGGAGTACATATAGAAATAAAATGAGTACAACTTAGTGAGTAACTGACTGGATGTAAGAAATGAATGATGCCAGGTAGGGTCTTAAGAGGAAAATCAGTGATTATGTCCAGCTGTAAGTGGCTCACAGAATGATTATGATAGTTTAGTTGATTTGGATAATGTAGACAAGAATGTTGGTTTAAAAAATTCAGCAAAAATCACCTTTCAATTTGGGACAAGAATTACCTGAGTGGTTTGGCAGCTTGATATAGTTAGATAAGTGTTGAGAGTTTTCATAAACAGTTCAAAGAGTCCTAAAATCGCAAAGCAGGTCCAACCAAAATGGTTTCTGTTTTGAAGACTTCAGTCAGATTTACAACCTATTTCTACATTTTTTGAGTTCTTTTGTCCTGTGAATTATTATTATGAGCAGGGTAGACATGTTATGTGTCTGCTTTGGATTCATTTTAAAATTTTAGTTCCAATATTATCTAATTCAAGAGATAGTAAAGTATACTGGTAGGTGCCATGGTTTGGATCTGACTTGGATTCAAATCCTGATGTTAGCACTTACTATGTCAACCCAGGCACATTAATGTCTCTGAGTTCATTTTCTTTCATGAAACAAGGTTTTCTTCTGTTATTCTGTAAACTGGTTTGAACAAGAGTGAAGCAGGGTTTCTAATCCAGGAATACATGTTGTCTATCTCCAGCATTCTTACTTTCCTTTCTTTGCATCCTATCTCCTATAAATTGCCATAGGTCTATTCCCAGTAAGTTATATGAAGAATAATGAAGAAATTTCCAAAATACCTAAATTTTTATGTCTTTCAAATTTATGCAAAAATTAATCAAGTCTCTATTTTTTACAGCAATCATATGTTATGTTTTATTATGTGTATCATGTTTCCTCAGAATCTGATTTCAACATTCATGACTGAAATTTATTTTTGGTCTAGCAAAAAACTATATTCCACAAGTAAACTCAAAAGTCACTTCATTATCTTCAGCAAAGAAAGCAAAGAGGGACGCAAAAAAAAGTTATGAACACCAAGAATAAAATGTGTATATTAAACCAAGTATGGTGGTGGAATTAACATACTCAACATCTCTGCTCTACTGTTCAACTTCTAGTGTATTCTAAATGAGGATAAATTTATCAGGGCCTGGTAGAGGCCCCAAAATATTCTACGATGACTCCTCTAGTTTCTTAATTGTTTCCATAGCTTCTATTCACCTCTTCTTTTAAGAAATTAATTTGGAATTCTGAGTAAAATTAGAAAAAATGTACAATACTGATCTAGGACTTGAGTACCTACATTTCAAAGGTGATGAGAATGGAGATTGAGTTTAGTTTGAGGAGGGTGAAATTTGTATGACTTTTCTCGGCTTTGTTGGAATTACTATACAAGAAATCGGGTTTGTGCTTTTGGTTTCAAATTTGGTCTCATCCCTACTTCAGAAGCAAAGTGTGGCTATGCCCTTCTGGATCTTTTGCATGGAGCTGCAGATTTCTGGTTGAGGAGAAACATTCTATCTCATACCAGGGATGCCTCTATTCCTTAACTGCTCCTTCTAGGTCAGAGTGAACTGGTCACACAGGGTCAGAGTGATCTGGTCACACCGGAGAGAAATCCTGCCTCAGGGAAGTACTGACCTCACTCTTCCTCCAGCGTAGTTCTGTCTGAATGCCTTCCACTTGCTGACGCTCTCAGGAAAAAGGTTCCTGGCTCTCCATAGTCCAGGGTCATTTCTGGGTTCTTTAGACTGATAATTATTTCTGCATTTGCCAAAGTGGCTTTTCATGTTACTGTCACCTTTGTGTTCCACATAAAACTCATGTCATTCTCAACTTGTCTGTTGGGTATAGCAGTCACTTGTCCTTGAATGTCTGCCTCTGAGACCTAGCCTGCGCTTAACTCATGGTAGTGAGTCTTAGTATGCTAATAAAGATTTCTGGAATGTTCTTCCTGGGTTTCCATTTTCAGAATGCTTTTGCTTATTTCCTGTACCATTGCCTTTTTCACTTGGAAAGAATATTTGTGATCTAGTCTCTGATATTATCCCATATGCCTGTATCTATCCAAAATTCTTCAAATTTTGAAGCAAAGTGATTTCATAGTTCTTTATACCCAATTCAAATGATTTTTTTTTCATTTTTAAACATTTTATTTGCCTTTTCATATTGTTATTTTAGGGATTTTGGTTATACAGTTTTTCATATTACATTCTTATTAAGGTTGTAAGATTCCAGGCATTATGGTCTTTAAAGAATTCCTACATTCTTCCAGTAAAATATAAGAAGTTTGGTTAATTCAAAAAGTTCAAAGTTTTTAAAGATTTTGTTTAATTTTACAGTGGAAAGACTGTTGTATAATTAATCCAGATTGTAAGCAAACACTTTGATTAACAAGTTCTGCTCTTTTGTAGGCGAAAAATGAGAAATTTAGAGAGTAAGGTAAATTTACAGTGCTCATTAGTGGTCAGGTCAGTACTCAAACTCAGGTGTCCTGTTGCTTTCTCCAGTTATTCTTTTAATATATATACTCTTGCTTCATAGCCATAGGCTAATATCAAATACATGCATATTCCCTGTGCATAAAATTGGAAAATTTTCTGTCTTGGTAATATCTTATATTTTTGAAGATTGTATTAAAAAGATTAAATATGATATATAGTAAATTAAAAATTATCATATTGTTATATCTACTCATTCAATGGTCTAATAAAAATAGTAGATTAAGAACTATGTGATCTGATTATGTTTATGCCTTGCTCTCCAAGGAGGTTGGATGTATACTATACCTTGCTGAATGTGGAGCTTTCTAGTCATCAGCATTAACGCCTAACAAGTTACCTCATGCCTGCTTTTCACATTACTGTCTCCCCTTTGAGCTTCCTGTCATGTGTTCCAGCATGAGAGCTGGAAACCTCAGTCGTGCTGTATGCATGCTACTGAACTTGTCGCCAGAGCATCCCATCTGCCAGGTGTCTAAACGGAGCTTTCTTTCAGGAGACATCTGCTTGTCTGCCACACTGACTGTTCTTGTGTGAATCTTCTGTGCCTGCTGCTTATGTGTGGGTTGGCTGAGGCATCACATTGTATTTCAAACCTATTTACAGAGAACATGCTCTGAAATAATACATATTATCATTATCTTATTTAATCTTGCAGCCTTTAGCTAGCAAACCACTATTTCTCTTTTTCAATCTCAATTCTTTTGATATCTCTGATATCCCTCACATCTGCAAACACAGGATTTTAGAATCATACTGCTTCCATTTATCTCTGTATCAGTTAGCTGTTTCTTCAATAATGCTATGCAATAACCATATACTCCTTAGGGAGTATGCCTTGGTTACTTTTCTCATTGTTGAGACAAAATACCTGGTGCCCAAAATGAAGGAAGGAAAGGTTTATTTTACACAATTTTGGAGGTTTCAGTCCATCCTCAGCTGGCTCCAAGGCAAGGTGACGTGGCAAATGGGTAGCTATTCATGGCTGCTGCAAACAGTAAGAGCTAACAGGGCAAAAGAGAGAAAACACATCTTCTTCCCACCCTTACATTGTATGTTGGTTCTGCCCCTGGGTGGGTGCAGCACTCACACCACCCATCCCAGTGCAAGACAATGAACCAATCACAAACACTAAATTCAGCCACCTCTATGACTGCATAAGGCTTGGAGGTCTGCCTAGACACAAACCATAACAGAGTACATACAACATGAAGTGTTTCTTTTTCTCATCATGTCAAGATGTCAGCTGCAATGGCTCTGCTGATCTCTGGTGGATTTAGTCATGTGTTTATGGGTTGACACAGGATATGCTGCTCTAACCTAGGTTTGCTAGGTGAGTGCACATCAAGCTGAAACCTAAAAAGTTGAAGATAAAACTCAGGCAAGATATGTGATAATCATGCTAGGAACTGGGCTGAAGAGGCAGCAGGCTGAGAGTGATGTTAGAAACACAACAAGCAAGTAAAAACATAGAATGCTTCTGGTTTGGAATGAAGGCTTTATTATTTCTACTGTCATTTCTTGCAGCTATAAGACTCAAATGTTCAAACTCAAAGTCAAGGGATATGGAAATACACTCTGCTTTCTGTGAAAGAGGTTGTAAATTACAGACAATGGGTGTGCATACTGAGAGACAAGAAGAAGTGGGGCAGATACTTTAATCTTCCAGAGAAACCCAGTGGGATTGGTCTTAGTTTTGCAGTTTAGGCAGATTACCTTCTTTTTCTAAATTTGTTTGTATTTTATAGATGATAAAAAAAATACTTCTGATTTCCTTGGGTTATTTTGATTATTAGGAAAATATTAGCATATGTTATGGCATTTAGTAACTTCCAATAAATGATGGGTGCTGATGGTAGTGGCCTCATTTCCTGGTTCTCTTCCTCTCTCTGATCATGGTCTGATCACTTTTATATACATGGGAATCATGGTATGTAAAAATCACCCTGATTTTCTCAAATAACTTTACTAGACTTATGTACAAAGTCTCTGAGCATTTGTCTTGTCTTCTTTTTTTTGTAATTTTTATTTTAAAGGAATAAAATCAAACAAAATAACAGAATAAAGCCAATCAAAACAAAACTGTATAAGTGACACAGACTTTGAAACAAGATAATAGGAAATCGGCAATGGTTACCATAATAGCTCTTGTTGTCTTCAAAATAGCTGCCCATACCTTCAGACACAGTAAAATCAAACAAAACAGAACAGAATAGAACCAATAAAAACAAATCAATGAACCCAATAAAGGACTTCAAAACAAGATAATAGTAAATCCAGAATGGCTACCATGATGTATCTTGTTATCTTTGAAATAGCTGCCCATGCCATCAGACATAATAAAACCAAATAAGACAAAACAATAAAACCAAACTGAACAAAACAATGAAAATATGGGGCAAAAAAAAAAAAAAGAAAAGAAAATATGGGGCAGGGTAGAGGAATTTTGGCTCTTCTTGTCTCCCAGCCCACGTTCTGGAAGGCACTGGCATCTGATTCTCCTTGAAGCGGCTGGCACATGGAGCCCTCTGTCTTGTCTCCTGTTTTTGTTCTTGATTTTAACTTTCCTGTCATCATAGTTTTTCTGGAATTAGATCAGCACCTCTATTCTCAGCTCCCTGAGTTTAGTGACAGCACCTTAGTGTGTCATGGGAGGTACTGAAGTCTGACCTAGTAGGTCTCTGATTTTCTTGCCAGTGATTAGGTTCACTTGGTACTTCACTAATTTTCACAAATTTTTCACATGCAGGACCTCACAGTAACCTCCATCAACTGCTCTGAGGAATTTTTATTGATTATTCAATCAATAAAGAACCAGGAAGAAGAGAACCAGAAAGTAAGGCTACTATCATCACCACCATCACTTATTGGCAGTTTCTAAGTGCCATAACATTTGCTAATCTTCTTTTCTAATAGTCAAAACACATTGAAGCTAGTTATTTCTATTAGGACTGATGAAAATTCATCTAAAAATGCAAACTTGTCAATTAGGAGCAAAGCAGTAGCCCATAATTACCCCACAAAGCTATCAGTGCAGATGTCTATATGCATATAGGTTGATCAGATTAGTTTATACAAGTGGTTCAGACTGAGGAAGCAAGGCAAGGACAGGTGTGTTGAGGAGAAAAGAAGTGAAGGCTGAGAGCTGTGCCTTGGGAGGTCTGAGGAAGAGGAAACAGAAAGAGTACTGGGAAGGTGGCAGGGGAGAGTCCTTCTAAAAAAGGTGTAGACATGATTGCTATGGCTATAGTATAGAGAAAGATATAACTCAGTTGTCAACTTAATTCATTCCAAATTTGTGTTCAAACACTGGAAAGTCTGAGAACTGAATAATAATGGAAAACCAAATAATTCTGAGGACCCAAAGTTACACTTATAAATTCATTTTTTCCAAGATTTTAACACATTTCATAATGATGTCTTTCTTTAACTCCATCATGGTTCTCACAGTATTCCTCTTAGTTTTACTTGTTGTATCACTAACTTTCTTTGGAACAATGGTGATATTTTATGTAAATGAAGTGCAGAAAACCATGATGATGATTGTTTTACCACATGAGCATAAGCACTATATGTTGCTTGGGCAAGAGCAGTGCTTAGACCTAAGCATCCTCCTATGTGTTCATGGTGAGATGTGGGCGGGACTCACCCTCAGCTGGGTGAGTCAAGTTGGCTTTTCGGTTTGACAGTCCAACAAAGTTATGAATACCAAGCTGATGTTTTTCAAACTTTGCTGTTCAAGTAGTGAAAAATTATAACCGAAGCTGTTTCATAGCCAGTGGGTCACTCAAAATAGAAGTCACAAGAGTAGATGAACAAAATGATAGATTCAATTACATTAAAATTAGTAATCTTTATAAGGTAAGGCACATCAAAAAATTCAGTTTTATGATTAGCTTTGTTAGGAAATAAAACATAGCTCTACAAAAACATCTTATGGAATCTATAAATTATTTTGGATTTACTATGTCAAATATATTGACTCTACATTTATGAACATGACTTATGTCTCTTTTTACATACATATTTATATTTTTATATAAAGTTCTACATAATTTTCCTTAGGTCTTTACATTAGTTATTAGATTTATTTTTAAGTATAAAATATATGTATTTTTATGTTTTTTGCAAGTTGTCACTGGTAAATAGGAATTCCACTGTGTGAATATCTATGTCATTGTCTATATCTGCATCTAATATTTTTAGTTCACGTAGTTTCTCCATAGTGTATCTTGGATTTTTATCCCCAAAACCTATTTTCTGTGACTATTACCTGTTGTAGACAATGAGGCTTACGTGTTCTGTATTAATTCTCACTATCCTAATGACAGTTTCTAATTATGTTTATGATGCCACAAATCTAACTAAATTTTCTGAATTTCTTCTTAAGTGGAGGTGTAGAGTTTACATAGTTGTGAGAAATTTGTCATCAACGGAAATCTTCTAGGTGTCATTAAATATTTCAAAAGGAGTGGTTTGATTTTACTTTCTTCCTTTTTCTTTTTTTCCCTCCCCTTTCCTCCTACCTGGAATGTGCACTTGATACCTAGGAGTACAGCAGCTGTTTTGTGAATGCGTACAGGAAGACCCCACTTCGAGGATGATAGAGTAGGAAGATAGTAGATAGCTGTGACATTCCACTCCTCTGTAAATCTTAGAACTATCATACCAGGTTATGGGTCACCTTTTTTTGTGAGAAAAATAAACTAACATTTGGTTAAATCTCTAAATGAGATTTCAAGCATGTAGTTGAGCAGACACACTTTAATTTGTCAGGTTTATTTTATTCCATTCTGATTGCCTTTTTGTTTTTATTTGCTTATTTTTCTCTTTCTGTATGGACTGGGTCTCAATTGAGTTTTACAGTCAGGGAAGATACCATGTCTTAAAGTAATGATTCTGTCAGTTTTTAAAGGAAACAGTAGGCATAATCTTTACAATGAAGTAAAGGCTAACAGCAGACTGCATTTCACATTATCTGTGTATGAGTTGATTTATGATTGAAAATTTAGGATGACAATATATTTGCTCAAACTTCTCTAAAGAAGCCAGCAGGGATCTATCATTTTTAAATAAAAATCATTAGAAAAATCACTGATTTGCCTAATGAGTAAGAGGAAGGGTTGTATATCTTGTCAGCTTGATATCAATTTCCCCAACCTTTATGTGTAAGTCATGTGACCTCTGAATCCTTTAGCCACCTTTTTCTTTCTCCTCTAGGGTTTGACATGTGGGTGAACATGATGAGAGATATGGAAAAAGGTGAGCTAGAAGGTGAGATCATGACTCTCCTTTAGATCAGCATCATGTGGGATAATTAAGGTGGGCTTTCAAGCCAAACAACTACCTAACAATTATACCATTGCTGGCAATATTTGGCCTTGAGTTTTCCTATTCTTTTGTTTCCTGTGTCTCAATCTTGAATACTAAACTCACATATGGGTTTCTGTTCTTAATGGTTAATATTAAATGTGTTTGGGACATAGTGTGTTTAGTAGGGGAAAAAGCACAATATAACTAGTTTGAAGTCCTTGTACTAGCGCTTACTGGCTCTCAGTCATGGATATGACAAAGGTTGTCTGAACTCTAATGTACTCATTTGTGATTGGGACAGTCTAATTATGTTTGCTTTAACTATTTCATAGAGGTTTTATAAAGATCAGATCAAATAACTCACACAGAAAAAATTTGTACTGCTACACAAATGTCGCATTTAACACAGCAGTTAGTCCTGTGAAGGATTTATAGGACAGTGTCTGTAAAAATATATTAAGTTATCGGGTTTGGTGTTCTTAAGCTAGAGTAGTTGCTCAGATAACTTACTTTAATTTATACCATATTGAGGGTATAAATATACAGCATCCTGAATACCTAATAAGGCTGACTCTTATTATTACTCTGTTGTTACTATTTTTTTATTTTACCATGTACTTTCAAATGTCAAAGTCTGAGATGCAGACAATAATCATCATAATAGTAATAACCATAAAATTAGAATAATCTGAATTCCAGTTCCTCCAAGAAAAGGGAATATCTGCCATTTTGTCTCTGTTCTGTTTCATTTGCTTGACAATCCTATTTCTCAGTCAGGCCTCAACCAATAATTGAAATATTCATGTGGTACCTGTATTGTCAAAAGTTCAGTTCAAAATCATATTGATCTCTCTTATTTAAAGCTTATAAAATGCTCCCAATTCTAAGTTTTCATGTATGGTTCTTTGAGAACTCCTTAACTAGATATAGCAATTCTACTATCATTATTACTCCACCTAAAATTACCCAATGCTATTCCTAACAAAGTTTTTAGTTCTCATGAAAGGTACTGTGCTAATATATGTTAGGATTTTCTACCCAAGAGAATTTTTTTCACATGACAGTATCTTCAAATGAAAAATTAATACCATTGAAACTTATATCTCATAAACTAAATGAAGCAAATATAACTTTGGTCTATTTCTAGTCACTCACTGCAGGAAATAGCCTAGTGTAGATCTCAGAAAATGAGAATAAAAATGTTACTCCTGGTTTTTATTTTTCCTATTCTCAGAAGAATAAAGTACAGAGTATGGGAAGGACATTTTAAAATTGCTGATTGTAGACATGAGTTCCCATCTTTTCTTTCTTTCTTTCTTTCTTTCTTTCTTTCTTTCTTTCTTTCTTTCTTTCTTTCTTTCTTTTTCTTTCTTTCTCTTTCTTTTTCTTTCTTTCTTCTCTTTCTCTATTTCTGTCTTTCTTCTTTCTTTCTTTGTACCAGGAATTGAATTCATAACTTTGTGCTTGCCAGCCAGGTACTGTGCCACTGAGCCATGTCCGTGGCTAGATAAGAGTTTCTAAGAAGGAGAAAGGATGTTAAAATTATTGATGATAAAATTTCAAAAGCCAGATTCTTCTCTCCGTTTTTAAGCCAATCAGATTTGAGGTTTCATCATTTTTATACTATATACATGTGTGTATTTTCTATTGCCTCTTCATGTATTTTTATCTGTCCCTTCTTTGTTTATTGCCAAAATTGTTGCCCAAACACTCATCCATTTGCCTTTACTACTGTACATAAAAATGCCTTCTCACTGTTCTACTTCTTCATCGATTGTTGATATAGTTGGTGTATTATTACATATCATTTTACTTAAGCAATTTATTTGGTATATCACTCAAATATTAGAAATCCTTAATGGGTTTCTGTTTCAATCATTCTGCTCAGATGGAATATGAGCAATTAGGTGAGTGAAGGTGTTACCAACACAGGGGACCCAGAAGAAGAAAGGCTGGCGTGGGAGGCAGAGGGAGACGAGAAGGCAGCTGAGTTGGAGGGACCTCTGAGGCACTGCAGTAGCAAGTAAACAGAAAATAACATCTGGTAATCAAGAGAGCGCTGAGCTAGATAGAAACATTTGGGAGTGATATTACTGACAGCTACAGGACCACATGCTAAATTAGAGCACCCAAGGAAATGTATGGATTTGGAAGAAACAGTGTACAAGGTAGCCTCATATTATTAGCAAACTTCCAATATTTGAGCAACTATTATGTGGAAGAAGAATCAAGCTAACATAACTGGGACTAGAGGGAAAAGATAGGAAATCCTATGTTATCTGTTTTGGGGGCTAGAGGGAAAAATTTATGGTTCTTTCCTTTAGGATGAGGGTTTAGTCACGGATAAAAATAATATTCTCATATAAATGTTAGGAGATATTTTAAGTGGGGAAAACGTCTTTGTTGTGATAGTCTGTGGGTGTGCCTAATGTATAATTAAGAGCAAATAATACATGTGTGCATGGGCATACACATGCGTATCCACATCTAAATCTGATATTCAGCAGAGGTATTCTACACAATGCTGCTTTAAACTAAATAAAAATCAAAACACACAGGCACATATACCCTAAAGACTTAGTGGACTCTAGAAGGATATGACAATTTATGGTTAAGTATGGAAACCTGGTTTGAAGCAATTTAAAGCAGTGCAGGTGGTATCTGCATGGGAGAAAGGAGTGCAGTGTATAAAATGGGAACTATATGCAGCATCTTTCATTATATGATGCCAAACGAGGCAGTTGTTAAAAATCTCATTATTTAAAGGTGTTCCTCTCACTGCATTAATTGCAGTATTCACTGGCTAAACACAGTAATGGGAGATTGTGTGTTCTGTTTTTCCTGTTTAAAGGAGCCATTAGATAGAAAGCCTAATTTTCCTGATATTATGGATTGTAAATGCTGAAATGTGGTTGTTTTCCTCCTTGGATTTGCTCTAAGATAATTATATTCACTAATGCAAACAGTTACATTGTGGATCTTTCAGTGCAGAAATAATTCTGTGGACCTGGGTTGTTTCCATAAATCTGGGGGTCATTTCCTGGGTGCATTTTAAAAGCGAATGATAATGCTCACATTACGCGCAATGGAATCAAATTGGTTTGGATGTCTTAATATTTCATATTTTGTTTGTAGTTGCCAAACTAATCTTTTCTTGACACTGAGTTAAGTAGGGCTAAATCCAATTCAACGAAACTATGGTGACTCTACTTTAATCGATTGCTTGGATTAATAGTATGTTGTCTTTGTAGAAAAATAAGGCAGCTAAGAAAGCTTCTAACTCCCAGCCCCATTGCCGCAGTTGCAAAATGACTGAGGAGGAAGTAGGTTTCCTATGGAAGAACAGGTAGCCTCTCTTGCATAATTGACTGCTGTGAGGAAACCACATTCCTGGTGAGTGTGTTGCCTGTCACTCCAAAATATCTGCACATTGTGGCTGGAGTTAATTGGGAAGATTGTCAGGTTACTTGCTTGTAAGCCAATTCCTTAGAATGTTAAATTCTTCAAAACCATTGTCCTAGTCACAAAGAAGTGTAATATGTTCTACCCATTAAAGAAAACAAAAACAAAAACAAACTACTACTATCTTCAACAAATTTTTCAGTCTAATAATATTAATAATAGTTCATATCAAATAATACTTTGTACCAGTTATTGTTGTAAGCTTTGTCAGTATAGACTTGTATGATCACTCACCTAGCAACTACAACCAACTGGGCTCCTTATTTCTAGTTATATCACTTTAAAATAACTTTACATTCCAACTATGTAGTTATGTCTCAAAAACAACCATCTGCCCTTATCACATTCTTACTTAAAACTGTCTAGCACTTCCCTGGCCTAGATGATAAAGCACCATTTCTTCTTAGGTTCCTCCAGCATCATTCTTGGTTTCTTTTACCTTCCTTGCTTTAGACCACATACTGTGCATATGCCTACAGTTTCCCAGTGCTATCCCTTTGTCTGCATTCCTCCTTTCATCATATCAACCTGCTTCTTCTTCATCATCACTAGCTTACTTACCTGTAATATTTGCAGAGGCAAATCACAGAGTATTTCTTCACAGAGTATTACTTCTCTAGCCTAAAAATTCTCCACTGTAAATCACTCACTGCAAATCACTAGCCTGGCTAGTTCTCTTGCATGTTTACCCCAACTATGCATTTACTTAATGACTTCAAATGATTTGTTTCTTTGTGTATATCATTGACTATATCAGATCATATTCAACTTTCCATCCACTACAGGTCTTAGTCATACTCAATTGCTTAGCTCAGAATAGATTATAAATATCTGTGGCACTGAAAAGTTTTCCCACATCTTTCAGTAAAGGAGGAGACAGAGAGCTGACAAAAAGAAGATCTATTTCAGGCAGCCTCCCACAGACTTTGCTTCTTAGTGTGCATTTTGAAACTTGACTTGCTTTAACAATACTGCCACAAGATTAACTTGCCCAAGAAGAGATGGCATGGCAGTTGTGTTGGGGCACTGTTTTATTGAAATTTAAATCTTCTTTTACCAGGAAGTGTCAATGACAATGCTATTAACAGAGGGCCCAGCTTCTATAGATCTCCTCTGGGGCCATGTGGACCACAAATAAGTCAAGTGTCTCATTCTCTGAGTCAGTGTCTCTGCTTGATGTAGAAGGCAGAAGGCTAAATCACTCCTCTCAAGTACTGCTCAGACAAAACCAGTGTTTTGGTGTGAAACCAAGTGTAGTTAGAAGTCAACAAAATGCTGACATATCCATTGAGGAAAACATATTTGAATATTTGAAGGAATTTATATAATTATGATGAAATGAGGCTAGGGATTTATTCCAACTAGCTTTTCAAAGGAAATAAGGAATCGTCAGTACTAAATAAAAAATCATTTAACAAATTGGATTTGGGAGAAGAAATATACCTGATCCATAAATATGACCTAATTCATCTTTTACAAAGATGCTCCTGATACCTTACTGTCAATATTTAGAAATATCTTTATGTAATACTTTTAAAATGCCCATGATTAAGGAGTAGGTTTGAGACAAACTCAGATTTCAAGGTACAAATAGTAGATGGCTTTTTGTGATTTTTCTCCTGATGTCTTTCAGTCGCACTCATTACCTCTCAAGCCTGTGACCTTTAGATGGCAGCCGCACTGAGCACTATTATCCATGTTACAGAGTTTATTGGCTCAATGCTGCAAGTAATAATTCTATTTCCTATAGTTTTTGTCTATACTCCTCCATCCTCTGTGTTATGGATCTCTTCATATATATATATATATATATATATATATATATACTCCTCACACTCATATCTGTAGGCCTTTTTGATGGTCACAATTGGGTGGAGAAAAGAAGTTGTACAACTTGGCACCTCAAAGGTGGAGATAGGGCTAATGCCAAATAGTCTATAATGTGCAGGTTTGGTTAAAAAAAAGCTTATTCAACCTAAGATGTCACTAAAATAGATGCAAAACAGTTCTAATTAAAAACTCTTGTTACAACAAAGAAACGGTTTATTTCAAATGTTTGAGGAATGGGGTGTCTGTTTGCCTAAAAGGTATGTTTAAGCAATTTTATACTGTTAGTGACAATGACAACTAGTTTAAGAATGATTATTGACTACAAGATCAGCTTTATTTCAGATGAACCTTTAAACCTAGAATGCAATCAATGAGTCTAGGTTTCCAAAGAAGTATTTTAGGAAGATCCTAGCAATTATAGATGCAATACTGTATATTGATTTGATTACTGCAGACAGTATTTATTTGCCAGGAGAAAGACTTTAGATTCCATAAGCAGCATGTCTATAATTAGTGTATTTCTATTTGGATAGACTCTAGATTTTATAAGGATTTGGAATGTGGCACTATGCCTTCTAGGTCAAAGCTCATTGTCATAGAAGACCTATAACTAAAGGAATGTAGTTTAGAAAGCATATAGTATTGAGGAAAGATTCCTAATATCTTCCATTAGTCTTTAGAAAAGGAATGTGGCATATCTGGAATAACTACCCTCAAAGGAGGAATTCTTTTGCCGTTCTAGTTCTCAGGTCTTACTCATTGCTTTTTGAAAATAGACTTTAGTTCTTATGATTTGTAGAAATATAAGGTAAAATCTTTTTTTTCCCTGTGTAGTCACAGTTCATGTATCTTAGTTTTTCATCTCTTTGCTACCATGGGCAGGAACATACTTAGCATGGATTTGAGGTATTGTACAAACAAGATGGGAGGAAGTACCATTCTGCTTCTTGTGGTTGTAGTTCTGTTCCGAAAATCTGAAACTAGTTTCTTTTTTTAATCTCAGTTTTGGATAGAAATGATATTATTATCAAAATTACACATTATAATCAGATGCTCATCAGCAAGAAAACTTATTGTGTAGAAAATTTGTTAAGAGTTAGTGCATTTCAAATTGAAATCCTCTCCTTTTATTGGCAGGGGTGGGGGAGTTCCAGGAATCAAACTTAAGACCTTGTTCTCATCAGGCAGGCGCTGTACCACTGAGCTATACCCTCAGTCCCTCAAATCAAAAACATCTTAAGATATTGTACAGACTTTGCCATTGTGCATACTTTTTGTGAGTGGAGGAAGAGATTGGAATGTTTACAGTCACCATGCTAACTATAATTCTGGATTTATAAAAGTTCCTTAAGAGCATCTAATTCTTTTCATTTATTCTTCTATTAAATGACTTGTAAGGACAGAGGAGAAAAGGAAGTCTCCTTCAGTTGTCCCTTCCTGCTTAGATTCTTAAGCCCCTTCAGGCTATGAGGGCATTGGCAGATACATAATAGCTCTGCATCAGTCACACAGGGAGTGGAAAATCACACAGACATTAAAAATGCCAAGCTGGGGTGGGTGTGGAGGGTGGGGTTATCTGGGACTGGGTGAGGAAGGAGAGGACAAGATTCTGAGGTTTGTTAAGGTGGAATTGCCTGTCTGTGTCTTTTCCACTTCTAATCAGTTCTGCTATGCTCTGATGTGGATGAGGAGTAAATGTCAACCCCAAAGGATTAAGCACTAAGACTGAGGAAGGGAATATATGTCTGGCTTCATTTGAAGGATAAGGAAGCTGTGGACAAATTTGTTTTCTTCGATCACCAGCTCTCAGTTAAACAAAATCAGCATGACTAAAATATGCAGTAGCATATCTACCTTTTGAACTCTAATTATCCTAGATTAATGATAGTAAACCCTTTAGAGTTGAGTGCCCAAACTGCAGCCCCAAACCCACTTACTTATCGCAGAGTGCCAATGGCACTCACACTTCAATACTGAGGTTTTAGTTTAGAAAAAACTCACATATTAACACTGTTCGTTGTTTTAATTTTTTTTGGAGGGGGGTCCCTACTCCCTGGCTAGCACTGGGGCCATATGGAAGGAGGTGAGCTTAGGGCTGCTGCCGAACCCACTTCTGTCTCTATTTATAGCTGACTCCATCTCTGGCACTATCACTAGAGCTATCACTGTGCACTAGATTCTCAGAGCAAGCCTCCCATTGTGAACTGCACATGTGCAAGATCTAGGGGGCCTGATCCTTGTGAAAGTCTAATCCTGAAACCTGAAAAATTCTCTTCCATGAAACCAGTCCCTAGTGCCATAAAAGTTAGGGACCACTGGATTAAAAGATTAAGCTAACGCTGAAAGTGTCAGGTGCACAACTTAGGCATCAAAGGTCAGAACTGTCAGTTTTATGGACTATTGGTAAAGATTAGAAATTCTGAGCCTAGGAGAATCTTGGCACTATGAATGGGAAGGCAGAATTTTGAGAGGCATCTAAGCAGTATATCAATTATCTGTTGCTAACAAAAATTACTCTTTGCTGGATTGGGTGGTGCACACCTACAATTATAGTACTCTGGGAGGTTGAGGCAGGAAGACACCAAGTTCAAGCCAAGCCTGAGGAACTTAGCAAAACCCTGCCTCAAAATTAATGGGCTGAGGATGTAGCTCAGTAGAAAGGCCCTGAGTTCAATCGCCAGCACCTCGAATGGCTTAAAACGTAAATCAGTTTTTAGCTGGGCATGGTGGCTCTCTTTCTTGTTGCTGGGACAAAATACCTGACACCCACAAGTTAAAGGAGGAGAGATGTTTGTTTAGGAAAGGTTTATTTTTGCCTCACAGCTTGTAGAAGTTCAGTTCATAGTTGGCTGGCTCCCTCCAGGGGAGGATGGCATGGCAGTGAGAAGCAAGCCAACAGTGTTTGTTTTAAAAGAAAAAACAACACACATGCAGTAGGTTTGCTACCACTATTCTAGATGGTAGTGGTGGAAGGAAAAGCCCAAAAAACAAAAATAAATAACCACTCTTCCAATAAAATATTTCTAAGTATTTTAATAAAATTCTATACAAATAAATAATGGCAAATCCATGTAAGTGGAAGTCCCTCAGTGATGAATATAGTGTAGTCTCCAAATTTAATTTTATATTGAGAGTAACAATTCCTTAATGCTGGAATGATATTATGAAGATCCATGAAAGTCTGGCGATGATGTGAAGAATTTCATCTTCTTTTTCTCTTTCCTATAGGACAACTAGGTAAAGTTTTTGTACTTTGCTTGTACTATTTAGAGTTTCTGATTAGAAATGAATGTTTTTGTGCAGTAAAATACCTTGGTGATGTTACTGTAAGGGAATGTTTTGTTTTAAGATTTCCAAATAGAAGAAGGCTTATGCTCATTTCTGGAAACACCTGTTAGAAGTATTTGGGTCTGGCATTGCTTTTTACATAGTGTCATTAGTCAGGAATAGGACAGATTTGACTCTATTGCTGCCTATTTTCAGTAATACGTGTGTCATCTGAAGGAGTGACCAAATCTGGATAGCAACACCTTTAGGATTCTGGCTGGCTGCCCACTCTTGACCTGCCACTTACCTAGGCAGGGGAAGGCTGTACCCTGTGACAGAAAGCATCTGGGTAATGATTCATGGCACTCTACCTTGTGTGGCAAATTAAATTCTATTATTACATGCAACTAAGCATATATTCCATTCATCAAAAATTTGATCAGTATTTAGAAATATTAAAGTGTTTTATATTTTTCTTCTTTGAAAGCAATGTTGATGTGAAAGATTTTTATATAAGATTTTTCAGCAATTGATTGTATATATGAAGAATTTTTAATCAGTTGATTACATATTTGTTTGATGTTTATTAGTGCTTTAGTTTGCATAGCAAGTTGTATATAAATAGAATGATCATATAATTTGTTATGTAATGGGGAGGCTCTTGTCTGAAAAAGTACTAAGGTGAAAGAGACACTTGGATGCATACTGGCTCTTCTGCATACAAACTGAAACTGCAGGTCGTCCTTTGTGTAACCAAATGAGCTGGGAGACAAGGGGCAGTAATTCAGACATGCAATGTAAATGAGAGGTGTGACAGAGTTACACTCCCTCTTTATAAAAGGCATACATTTAAAACATAATATCTATGCCTGTGAATTATCCTAGTTCCTTGGTCAAAGAAAGAACCACATAGGAATGGAGCATGTAAGATGCCCCATACAGTGATACCTACACATCCATGTTTATAACAGTATGACTCATAATAGCTTAGCCCTGGAAGCAGCCTACACGTCCTTCAACAGATGAATGGATAAATCAAATGTGATATTTACACACAGTGGAGTACTACTCTACCATAAAGAAAGATCAGAGAGTCATTTGTAGGGATGCACCTGGAGACCATAATACTAAGTGAAGTAAATCAGACATGTGAGCTTAAATATTACATGTTTTATTTTATATGACTAACCCAAAATATAAATAAGGAGAAAAATAAAAAATAGATAGTATAAGGTAGGGAGATAGACCTTAGTCAAATGGTAAGCAGATCAAAAGAAGAAGGAATGGGAGAAAAGAGAGGAGGCTGAAGGGATGAAGACAGAAATTAAACCAACTCCAGCTCCCACATGAGGAATGAAAACATTATATTCTGCAAATATGTAACAAGAAAAATAAATTTTAAAAAATTTAAAGAAGATTACAAGAAATGATGCCCCAGTTTCTTCTGTTCTGTTTACTTACTAAGCCAAGGGATATCATGAAAGTATAAAGACCTATAATAGCTCGACTAAATTCAACTTACAATCGGTTATCTCAGCTAAGCTGTAAGCTCAACTTACATTCATTTGTCTCAACTAAGTTGAGTGTACGAAGATGAAATATGGAGTCAAGGAAATTTGTTTTCATTCGTGCCCTAAAAAACAAATTATCAATTTATCTTGGATGCCAATCTGAAAGTGAGATTTATATTGCTATTTTCTCTACCATCATCTACTAGAGAATAATGAGAGCATTTTCCTTATGTTCTGTTCATTTCCCCAGCACTTTTTTAAATTTTGAAGTTAGTAAAATACAACAAAGCAAGACAGAACAAAGCCAGTCAGAACAGTGCAGTGAAATTGGTACAGAACTTTAGAGCAGGATACTGGGATAACAGTGACAGGTACCATAGTATATCTTGTTATCTTCTCAATACAATTGTCCTTTCAATCAGGTATAGCCAAATCAAACCAAAAACATTATAAAACCTATAAAAGAGAATATTGATTAGAGCAAAACAATTGATCAGAACCAAACGAAACAGTGAAAACAATATTTGCCTTCAAAGAGAAGATAGACAGAAATCTTTGAATTTGCTATATTGCATATGGTCATCCTCCTAAGAGATGCTCAGACCTGTGGCCCCAGGTCAGCATAATCAACCCAACAATAAAAGCATTTAGTTGCTTTATGTGCCTTAGTTTCTATCCACTTTGGCTGTCCTAGACACCATCCGGTTGCTAAGAGTCAGCGGGGGATGGGGGTGGCAAGGGTGGGGGGTGGGATAGGTGTGATTTGCCCGTAGGCTCAGGGGAGACACTGACTTATTCTCTCCCTGGTGTGCCCACTACTCGCTTGCACCACTGCTGGCTTACCAGGAAGGAGGGCTCGTTGCTTTCTTGTTCAGCCTCCCAAGTTCCAACATGGCTGGATCTCTTTCTCCAGCACTTTTTAAAGAGATCTTGAATTGTAAAATACTCTTTCAATTTTGTACTTTTTATAATTTCTATTCATATTTTGGATATTAGTTCTCTCATAATTTAAGTACACCTGTATTACAGTTGTACCTCTTCTTACTTTTCACATGTTACTGAACTTGTCATTGGCTGGTTGGTGTGGTTTGATTGATATGTAATTTAGGAAATTAGACAGATTCCCTTTAATTAACTTCAGTCAGGAGCTGCTAGCATTGATAAATCCCCTGGTAATAATCTTCACAAGCATTATTCACCTTGCCAAGCTTCAGAAATCTGTGCTCTATTTCGAGTGCTTGGTGGTTTCCTTTGCCTGTTTTCACACTGCCTGGCAGATAGCAGCACTTTGCATTTAGTATTTTTCCTTTCTCAGCTGGATCATAGTAATTTTTAATGTGTTTTAAATGACAATTAATGAATGACAAGTTTGATTAAAATTCAACCACAAGTGGACTACAATTACAAATATCCCAGTAGAGGGACAATGTAAAAACAGATAAGTTTGCATATATTCACATGGTTTCTACAAAGCTGAATTCAAGTCTACGAACTGGCGTGGTGCTTTTCAATTAATTATGTAGTGAATAGTTGATTTTAAAATATTATAATATTAACAAACTATGACATTAAATGCAGAAAATGTATTAACGTACTTTTGCATAGTGAGTTAAACCCAAATGACAAGAATTTTTATAGAACAAAGTAAACAAGGTAACAAAACAACTTTCCAGCTATGCTTTAACTGTTTTTATCCTGCTTTATAGAAGTTAGAATAATTTCAAGTAGTTGTACGTACTTAGTTTTTGGAAATGTGACCAAGATAAAGGTTCATAGTATCTGACTCTCTGAGAATACCAAATCCATTTTAAAACTGTGTTACTAACCAACAATGAGCAGCCTGTGAAATGCAGAGAGTAACACTTCATGTATTCAGGGATGTTATGAAAGATAAGACCAGGATTTGTGATCTGATTAATCAAGGAGCTGGATAAATCTGCTCAGGATCTTCACTGTACGCCTATACCTATACCTATACCTATACCTATACCTATACCTATACCTATACCTATACCTATACCTATTCCTATACCTATTCCTATTCCTATTCCTATTCCTATTCCTATTCCTATTCCTATTCCTATATCTATCCTACTTATTGCATCAATATTGTTCTCATCATTCTTAAGAACTCTTCAGTCTACACAATCAGGTTTTGGAGTTGCATCAGGAGTTTCCTCCCTGTTTGCAAAGCCCTTGTGCTGGGTTCTGCAGGATCATCCTTACCTGGTGTGGTATACCTCTGTGATTTACAAATGTAGAATGGCATTTGGGCTGCTTGGCTCCAGCCTTGTCTTGGTGATTACGATAACAGAGTTGCTAGTGGAGAACTATTATGAACTCTTTGTTTGTAATTGAGTAGGAGGTGTTGCCTAGTGGGCAGCACGGTTCTGAGACAGTGAAGACAAGGGGGTAACCCCTCACACATGTTTCTATATTTAATGAGTCTATGAAACAATCCAGTACCCATATAGAATTCTTCGTTCTTTGTGATGTTCACCAAGTATTACCTGCATGTTTTAATACCCATCAACTCAGTGCTAACAACAACAAAAAACTGATTACCTATATAAAGATCAATTATCTCTTTAAGCAATACTGTGACATCTACACCCTAGAATTTGAGTGCTTCTGCATGCCAACAGCTGAAATGCATCAGACAGTAGTATGTCAAAAGCAGGCACCTTAGACTAGAGAGGTCCACTTCCTAATACCCTATTCCTTCTCAGGAAAAGGAATTCTTGAGACAATACACTATTTCAGAGACTGGGCAGCATGTGTGTGTGTGTGTGTGTGTGTGTGTGTGTGTGTGCTATTGTGGGACATCAAAGACAATTCTTGTTCTTCATATTTCTGTTTTTTTAAGTGTATGTCATTTGACCCTGTGCTTTCGCATACATGGGAGTTGAGAATTGAACTTCTCAAGCAAGAATTAAAATGGATGCAATACTATCTTTGTATATAAAAGTGAAAATAAAAGTTAAATACAAATATCAAATGAATGACTAACATTGATTGGTTATTCATTAGTTGCAGATGGACTAGATTTAAGGGAAGATGTAGCTTGCAGTGAAAGACTGGAAGTAGACAATGCACAAACAGACTCAGCAAGGACTGTAGGATTCCTGGAAGAGTGGAGTTCTGGGATCAAGTTGAAGGAAGGTCATAAAGGTCTTCTGAATCTAGGTTTATGGAGCTCTGAGAATTAAGTGATTTCTTAAATAGTATGCACACACAAATCCAAAGTAGAAGCAATCTAGTTCATTACCTTTTCTGAATTTTAGACCTTAAATGTCCTCAGTTGGAAAAGCAACTGACACATTTTCATAGGACTCATCAGAGTTGCCCTTTACGTCTGGATGTGTGCTGTGTTGAACACATTTTTAGATGTTTTTGTTTATGCTGCAATAAATTGTATTACCTCTCTACATTTATAGAAAGCTTTCCCCACTTTTAGTTTTAGAAATCAGCATAATCTCCCCTGTGAGACTGTTAAAAATTGATAAGAAAATGGAAATTCAAATCTCATACCCAAATTTGCTTCCTTCGGGCCTGCCTAGCACCTTTCATAATTAAAACTTTCAGAGTTTAGTAAATGTTGATATTTTAAGTCTCTAAAAACTTGAAGGAAGAAAAGCTTTTTAGTTTACCTTTAAAAGTTTATGACAGATGAAGCATGAACAAGGCCAGATGAGTTTTATTAGCGCGGTGTTGCTTTATTGCTGCCACCTGGATGATGGTGCTCTTGTATTTTAGATGTCCTCCACTTTTTCCATTTCCTCCTTTTCTCACTTCTTTTCCTTTCTTTATATTAAAGCAAGGTCTGGTATACCTATATAAAATGAAGGAAGATGAAAAAGAAGAAATATCTTTGATGTTTTTTCCTAAAAAAATTATTTTCAGCATTAGGCCATTGTTTTACTGGGATTCAAAGGGATAATCTAGAGGGAAGAATTTAGTGGATTTGCTAATGGTCAAGCAACAGGCCACGTAATTGCGCTGCGAATCAATTTGTCAGGCCCCCAGCATCAACAAGCTCATGGCATGTGACAAGAATTCTGTGAGAAAAAGTCTCTTCAGGGACATAGAGCTGAACAAACCAACCAAGACAGAAAACTGGGAACGGCAGGGGAGCAGCTTTTCTGCTGTGAGTGGTTATCACTGTACGTATAGTCACAGCTTCCATAGAAGGGTGCGCAGAGGATGTTTTGATAGTCAGATACTTGTCCAACTGTTTCACATTTGTCCACTTGGAAGCTGCCTTTGGTTTAAAGGGGTGTTTGCTGGAGTTTATACTGATTGCCGTATATTTCCTCTATTACTTGAATGGCTATCGTTTTGGATTCCTCCCTGGGTGGTTTCTATTACTCTTTTGGCATGACTATCTAAATTTCACACTGATTCTCCACTGAAAATAGGAAACACTTTAGGCTTTGTTTAAAAAGGCTTTGAATCTTTCAATATTTCTCAACATTCATTTGTTTTTCCAGTGGTAACCATGGAAATGAGAAAAAAGGGGCATTCACATGCGAGGTGGTAACACTAAATTAAGAGAATAAATGATTTTAAAAACACATTGTGTTTTTGTTTTACTTTGGTTTATTAAGATGTGGTTAATTTATTTGCTTTCTTTATTAACTCCCCCCACACTCATAAGCAGAATAGGCACTATTCTTCCCAGTGTGAGAAAGCTATGTAAGTCAGATACTGCAGAAGCTTTGCAAAGGATCGTCAAAGGGAGGTTACAGAATGGCTGAGATAAAAAATAGAATTACAAACAAAAACAATATGATTTTAAAGAGCAAAGGAAACAGCATATTAATAGACTCAGAGTATGCTTCTCCAAATTATAGCTTTGAAAGGTCACAGTGGAATTAAACAGACTTGTCTCACATCTAATGCATCACATTTGTTCAGGACTCGTTGAGTTTTCAGTTGGATAAGAGTTGGCTCATCTTTTAATACTGAGGAGAAGTATTTGGAAGCCAATCCCATGAGCATACACAGACAAGTTCTGCCAGTATGGGCACTGTTGTGATAGCCTACATAAGGTGTGTAATAGCAGGAGAAGGAGCAGGTCATAGACTGCAACCAAACAAAGCAGATGAGATCAAAGAGTCATGTCTGACTACAAGAATTTTTCCAACTATATGGTAGAGTTTTCAGTACTGCCCCATGTGGGATGTAATTAGTAATCTTATGACTATTGGTGTTTTTCATACAAGACACTAAAGGTTAAGGTATTACAAAATGACTATCCAAAAGAGAATCCATTCTTGAAATCAAAACCTGTGCCAGAAAAGTATTTATGGGATTAAATCATAAGATATTGATTGTTAAATTCTTATTTTTCTCTTATTAGTGGGTGGTAGCAGACAGACTTTATATTGTTTCTTCATTTGAGTATACCCCTTAAAAGCACTGGGCTTCAATTTTTTGTACTTGTAATATAAAAACAATAACAACATTCTTACATGGCATCATGAATTTAGCAGTTTTGAATCCATGATACCTTCTTAAACGTAATAGTATTTTAAAAGAATCATATGTACTCACCTCTAAGTCAGTTCATCCAATTTGATTTAACAAATACTTATTGAGTATCTATAACTGCTGTGAGATTTTTAATATTCTAGAAACGAAGATTAATTAGACATATTCTGCTTTCCAGGAGTCTACAATCCACTGGATGAGGTTGATATGATTTGTCCCCAAAGTGAAGGATAAACAGAATACTACTGGAACCTGGAGTATAGAACCATTATTTCTGATAGAGGGAATTAGAGAAGACCTCTTGGAAGGTGGCATTTGAGGTAATGCATACATAATGAGCATACTTTTCCCTCCAGTTCAGTTTGTAAGCTCAGTTTATTCCTGATCATTTTGTCATAATAATTATGATGGCAGTGACTGTTATATCCTGGACTTTTGTATTTTATCTACTTCATTACAAATTTTATAGATCAATAATTTCAACATTATTTAGGGAAATAAGGAAAGAAAAGAAACAAGAAAGAAGTTCTGATTTCCTACTATTATTCACTACTATCTAATTCACTAGTATCTAATTTTATATGTTCAATACTTAATCACTCAAAAACATTAACTTAAAAGGTTGTTTTAAGCAGTAAATTAAGGAAACCAAAGTTATAGTTAATGTTTACAGAATACTTACTTGTGCCAGTACTTATTCGCTGCACCTGAAATACATTAATTACTCCTCATAGCAGTCACATGAGTTAGATATTATCAAAATCATTACACAATTTAGGAATCTGAGGCTTATAGTTCAATAACTTTGCCTAATACTACAAAGCTAAACAGGAAGACCATTAGTTTGAAAACTGAGAAACTAAGTCTTCACTTGAGATCTACTTTAGCCAAATAGGGCATTTTCTATAGTGTCAATTATATTTGCAAAGGGAGATAAATAAATGAGATTTCTGTGTTCTTCCAATTATGCCAAAACTACTAACAATCTTTGTTTTAGACATTTTTAGATTTTTAAACTGATATTTTCACATTGGCTCATTTAATATTTTAAAGTTGACTTTCAACTTTCTTTGTCTTCCTATTTTGTGAAGTTAAGGACATCAGTTCAAAAAAATTTCAAAATTAGAAAATTAATGAGAGTTTCAGTTGAGAAATGATGGGATAAGGATGAAGGGGAGATGCTGATACAGCCGGACATGTGAGAGTCCCACTTACAATTTTTTCTTGCATTCTGCTTCATATCAGTTTGGCTACATATCCTCTGAGGTAGAGTAGGCCTTGGATGAATATGAAGAATATTTATTGCATATTAATTTGAACTTGGAAATAAACCTTAATTACCATAGAACAGTGTGGCCATTGTTTTTATATCATCAGTTTTATTGGATCCTTACTTGCATTGGTTCCTAAATAGACAAATTAAACAATTTTATTTTATTGCCTGTAAGAATAAACAATAACAAAACCTGAAATCTGGAGGCAACATGGCGGTGGCAGAGGTGTTCGGCCTATATGATGTGCTGCAGGGAGGGTCAAGGCGAGTACCTTCTGCCTGTGTCTCTCAGGCAGTCTTTTCCTGGCTTTCCAGGCACCCCGCATAAGTGGGCACAATGAGGTGCATGCTGAGAATTTGCAAACTGAAGATGTAGATACTGGGCTGTTAGGATTCTGGACTCTAATTACAGTATCCCTAACTGCTGGGTTGTTGTGTTGCAGCTTTTCTTGGACAGTGACTTATTTTGATTCTTTTGAGTTGGAAATGTTTCCTCCTACTCCTCTTTCACCACCCAGGTTTAAGAAACTGACCAGACATTCTTTCCACCTGGGCTATAGCATGGCAATTTTGAATGGCATTGTAGCTGTTCTTACTGTGAAATGTAACCCACCCTGGAACAGTATGGTTGGCAAAGGTCATGATTGTTTTGCAATATCAGAAAAGAACTTCCTTGCTTACTCAGAAAACTCAGAATAAACCATTATGTGGTTCAAATAATGTCATAATCATCATTATGGAGGATCTTGTAAGCATTATTCTAGAGTTTAAATATTGGGAATATCTAAGTATTGTTTCATGTGCCTTCTTAAAAATATAAGAAGCTGATCTCATATTTTTTGGTGTCTATAGATCTTATTAATTGTAGAAAATGTTTTAATGGAAATCAACCTTGGAAACAAATATAGGACAATGTCTTCCCGTGTATATGCTACACTTTTGCTAAGAAATCTTGATATTATTGTTTGGGGTAAAAATAATCTTATTTAGACATTTTATTAGGAAAATAATACCTACTACTCTCACATTTTATAAAATCTACTTTTGTCAGAATAGTTTTATACTTATATACTCAATAGAAGCTGCATTTATGTTTAGTATGAGATATAGTTCTTTATGCATGTTTTGAACATATTTTCCTATACATTGAATTCATATGTTTTTAAAATTATGACATCTAGATGATTGTAAATGTTGTTTCTTAACTGGTGCAAGCCTGATACATGCCATTTTCCCTGAGTGTTTTGTCTTTTTTTCAAGCAAAAAAAAATACTGACATTAGTTTAAAGTCAAATTTATTTTTTAACAGAAATGATTGAAAAGGATAAATTATGTCATTAGGATACTGAAAAACTTGTGGTTGTTTACTATTTTTCATAAGTTTAAATAGTTATTTGATGTACATATGGTTACTTCAATGTATTTTTTGTTTTAAATAAATGAAACGATGATTTTGTATGTAAAAAAAAACAAACCCTGAAATCTGAAGGGGACGGGTAAAAGATGAACACGTGATAATGGATTAGGAAGCACAAAACATACATGAGTCAAAATGCTGTCTTCCCTGCTTGCCATTTGTTTAAGGTTTAAGAAACTGACTGGGCATTCTTTCCACGTGAGCTATAGCATGGCTTCACTTTGGAGTGACCCAGAGATGAGGACAGGGTCGTAGAGGCTTGCTGTAACTCAACTGGAATTTAGCCTTTCTCCCAATCAGGCTGGCTTGCACACAACTGGCCTCCGCTTCCTTGTTCTGTCTGTTGTAAATTTGGTGGACCTGATTCTCATTCTGGGTGGCTCAAGGGAAGACTTTTTTGAGTTCACTTAGGGCGCCATCAGGCCCAGCCAAGAGGTAGGCTTCTCCTTAGAAGAATGTAATTCTAGAATAGATCATTGTTTGAAAACAAAAGATTGTATTTGGCCTCCAGTGTACGAAGAGATGACATTTGGAGAGGAAATCTAAAAATCCCATGGGGCATGCTTCCTTGCGAACCTGTTCTCCCCCAAACCCTCGTTTTCCTTAGGTTTACATAGCCCTTTGTTGTTTACTAAGATATAAAAGTTAGTGCAAATTCTATCCTCTGACTTTTGAGGGGACAGTCTTTAGCCTGGCATGCTTTTAAAATGTGTGCTTCACTTTGAAATAATTTAAAATGCAACTTCATCATTTCTTCAGTCACGTTGGTTTCTTTCTGAAATATCTAGCTTTCTTAAGTTCATTCCTCAAATATAAAACATTCCTATTTGACCCTCTGCCCTATTGCTTAGATCATAAATAGTCATGATAACTGTCCCCTGTCTTTGTGATTCATACCTACCATCAGTCCAGGTCTCTCCATTTCTGGCACATTTTAAACTTTTTGTTTTTCTCCCCCAGTTTATGTTCTATTTTTCACCTCAGGACTGAGAGAGTATTGGGGTGCTCCTAGTTCCGACAGGTAGCTGGTGATCTATTTGGAGTAATGAGATAAAAGTCATTAGTGAGGAATCTATAGTCATTCCATGAACTCACAGGGTGCTTAGGATCTTATATAGATGGTTGTAACTTTCCACTCCAGCTGACTGTGTACCTCTTGCACATGCGCAATGCCCCTGGGGCCATAGCCATATCTGTAATGGAGGTGCAAGAAGGACCAACCCTATTGCAGCCCACTGCAAATCTAGAGCTCAATTAAATTTGTCATACTCTGACGGGGAAGGAGGGAATAAGCAAGTCTGCAGATCCTCTTCAGTCTTACCTCCTCCCTCTTCATTCTACATAGTATGGATGCTTTGAAATTTTAGGCTATTGTCACTGCATCTACGCTTTGTTCACTTTGACCCTAATTTCTTAACACCTCCCACAATTCTGAGCAGTAGAAATGGCCATCAAGGTACCCTAACTAATCATTCTCCATGTTTCATCTCTACTTCTATCCTTCCTTTTTTCTTTTCTTCTTTACACCCAACTAATAGAACTTATTGTAGTTTTTTTATTAGTAGTGATGAAGAAATTTATTTTTATTTATAATAAACTTATTTTAAACCATTTTTATATTCAAATGGCAATAAATTTTGTATTATAATAGTTTTGAAAGGAATGAATCTGTTACTCCCATGAATGTTTCTAGAAGTGCTTATTTCTGATAGATTAGCAGTTGCATGAGGATCTGTAGATTCCAGGAAGTGAGTAATAGTTCTAGTACTAAAGGTTTATGAAATCTTAGGAACTATAAAAATATCCATTTTTGTGGTTAACCACCATTCCCCTACATTTCAAGAATGCTTTCCTTGTTTGAAGACTTAAAAAAAAACCTTATAGATTGTTTAAAATTCCAAGTGTAATTCCTTCCTGTGTACTTGTCAAACAGTGCAGAAAGGAGCAAAAATGTGAACAGGCTCCACTTGCAGTCCCTGCTTATTCATGCCCGCGAGCAACCAACGTGAAAGGTTTTGTGTTTCTTTCTCCAATTTTTTTTACATACATTCACACATTTGGAGAGTTTATTTAGTTTTGTTTGTTTCTACAAATTTGGGATTGTACTCTACACAAAGCTCTACAACATTTAAAAAGTTACCAGTATTGAGTATCATTAGTAGTCCCCCCAGTAATAAAACATGGATTTATCATATTTTCAGCAGCTGAGTAGTGCCCCATTATGTGTGCAAGTATGTGTGTGCATATGTGTTTGTATAATTTCCCCTTTTATTTCCTTACTGATGAGCATTGAGTAGTTACTTTTCCTGTGGTTTGTTGGCTTTTGCAACTACAGGAAGTGCCGTACTCCACTGTGGAGGTCAGTCTGGAAATTCCTCAAAAAGCTGGGTTTGGAAGTCCCATTTGACCCAGCTATTCTGCTTCTAGGCATATTCCCAGAAGAACTGAAAACATCATACCACAGTGATATATGTGCACCCATGTTTATAGCAGCACAATTTGTAATAGCCAGATCTTGGAAACAACCTAAGTGCCCATCAACTGAGGAATGGATTAAAAAGTTGTGGTATTTTTATACAATGAAGTACTACTCAGCTATTAAAGAATTATCACATTGAGATATTTATAAATAAAGGCAAACGACTTGAGACCATACTCATAAATGAAATAAACCAAACACACATGTGTAAATACCGCATAGTCTCCTTAGTATGAGAGTTGGTAAGAGTATATAAGATTTTATAGTAATCATGATTCCCCATTTCATTGCTTTGAAGCCTTTCAATGTTTTCATTCATCAGTTGGAATGGTTTTAATCTGTTTTGTTTGACTTTATTATGTGTGATGGTATGAACAGCTGTTTTGAAGAAAACAAAACATTATGGCAGCCATTGCTGATTTAATATCGTCTTCCTTAGAAGTCCTACCATGCTTCTACTCTGCTATTACCATCAGTTCTATCATGTTGTGTCTTATTGGGATTTTAATATATGTGATAGTATAAACAAATCTTTTTATTCAAAATGAGATATTATAGCAGCCACTGATCATAGTTATTTGGTTCAGAATGTCCTGTAATTCTTTCATTCTCTTGAATGGTTTTATACTGTTGTGTTATGTTTGATATTGTATCTGAAACTATGCTCAACTATAGCAGAGAAAGAGATATTTTGACAGCTACTGTTAATGTCCGGTTGTCTTGTTGTGAAGTGTTGTGTTGCTTATGTTGTTCTGTTCTGATCTGCTTCATTTTGCCCTCTTTTGTTTAAAAAAAAAAAGTGCTTCACTAAACATCTATGTACATTGGATTTCAAAATTCTTTAAAAAGTTTGTCTGGTTTATAAACATGGGGATACACTCAAAAATCAGTTTTAAAAATCATTGTTCTGTTGCTTTTCTTGTCTAAAACTAAACAACGTCAAATCTATATGACCTTGTTAGAAAATTGCAGCAGAGGATGGCATGCTTCAAATCACTTTTCATTTTACTTGTCACACTGCTTCATTTTAGATTTCTGAAAATTTCTTCTTTCTTGGTCTTTATTTTAAAAAGTCAACTCTCTTGAAAATCAAATGAGTGTATTTTTATTTTCCTATTCTATCATGAATAGGGAATGATAATGAAGTGTGTGTTCAGACTTTGAATGTAAGGCTAGAAGTAAGTAAAACAGGAGTAAATGTTCTAATTTAAGAAGCCTAAAGTAGCATAAAGTCAGAGACCAGTACTTAATAAGTATTCAAATGTGTATCCAATTAAGTTTTGCTTTATTCAGTTTTGCTTATTGCATACTACCGGGGGCCTTCAGTAAAATTCAACTTGTAGGAGCATGGGGATCTAACGGTAGGTATAATGACAATTTCTTTGTTTCATCTAAACCTGACTGCACAAGTCAGGCAAATGTCAATTTATCTCAGCTTTGCCACATTTATAACTAATAATTAGGCAAACTATTAATTATGAATGCCTAATGAAAATTAAACTAACTCCCAAACACTGAAGTCGACCTCAATAGTATAGTACCTTTGATTTAAATAAGAAAGGAATTATCTCTGCTTCTAATTTTCTATTTAGACTAGTATGCTTTAAAATATTCTTGTTTATTTATTATCACCTTGTCAACACAACCTGCTGATTGATATTCCCATTCAAAACTTAATAATTATTTTCAAGGAATTTCTACAACTGTTATAGTTAGAAAACATAAAGAAATTATTTGGATACTATTTTTCTGAACTCTTGTAATACAGCTTTTGTTTGTCAAGAATTAATTCTAAGCATGTACATGAGTGGTATTGAATTTTGTCCACAGAGTAGGTATTAGATATCAGACGTAGTTTCTAAGTTATTGCAAACACTTATTTAATTCTCACAAGAAACTGATCGAAGTAGTTTCTATAATTATCTCCTTTTTCACAGACGAAAATGTTGATGCTTAGAGACATTAATCAACTTGCCATAAATCATACAATTATTTATTGTGGTAGAGAAAGGATAAGCTCAATTCAAGATCTTTCTGCTAGAATTACTAGAAGCACCAGAGTTACTGTGAGCAGCCATAATGAGTGGACTCAAGGGTGTGCGATGGTACAAACACAACCAGTGTTTATTTCATGTTTTTATAATAGCCCAAGGAAGATGTTCCTGGTCAGTGAGCAGCTTTCTCAGCAAAGTATTTTCAAGCCCTAAGCACCTTCTGTTTTATAGCTTTGCAAATTCTGCAAAAAGAGACATAAAAGGCTTCATTGGAGGAAGCTGGGCAGTGGCACAGTCACTGGACTTCATTTTCCTACCAAGGAAGCTGGGACATGTGATGTAGTTGTATGTAACAAAAAAAAAGAGAAAGCCAGTCTTGATGAATGCATTATCTCTTCTACAACTTCACCAGGTAGGGTCAAAATACCTGTGTGAAGATACATGAGACAAGAATATGTTGTCATACTCTCTAGGGATTCACGATTTAATTTGGGAACAAAGAAAATATTATATAAATAAAAATAACAAGGCAGGTTGGCATAGTTAAGAGCTAACTAAGCTATAGTAATGTGGAGATTAGCACAATGATTGTTGGTAGAATTATGCATGATTTGAGTTTTTTTTTTTTAAGGAAAAGAGCCTTTGAAACCTGAGAAAAACCTAAAGAATTGCAAATTGAAGTTTTATAGACTTCAGACCTTGTGTTTAAACCTCCTTTCCAGTTTTGTCTCAAGCAAGTATCTAAGTCTCAGGCTAGATATAATATCCTATGAGTTGCAAGTTGGGCCATTTGGGCTTATGAATGCTCCAATTTCACTTTGTTTAAGCCTAAACAGAGAAGCTAAAGTTGATTTTTTCCAGATAACCTTGGTGAAGGTATCAATTATTATATTTTATTTCCTTGTAGCAGAACAAACAAATCAGGAAGGAGGACTGGCAAACATTAGGGATATGGAGGAAATTTTATTTGCATACTATAGCATAAGGATGTGTTTCTGATAATCTATACTAATGTATCACTCCTAACTATAGTTGAATCCTTGATCTTGAAACATCATTATGTCTGCAACAGAAATAGTCTTATCATTTATTAAAATTTTCTGGTTTTCCCCAATATAAAAACTTATGCTATCACAGTATATAATTACCTGTCTTACTTTACCATATTAAGTGAGAAGGAGTCAACCATAACAATCCATTGCACAAAGTTCTTGAAACGCTTTTAGCTGATGACTCAGAAGGCCTATATTTGTTAACAAATAGATAGCAAGTGAGTACCCACTTGGTCAAGGAATGTTATAAATTCTTTGTCCAACTTGTGAAGAAGTACAACTGATATGAGCAGCCGTTACTGCCCAATATCCTAGCTTAGAACAGGAAAGCTAAGAGTACACATCGTTTACGGAGGAAGACTGAAAATAGTGGGTACGGAGGAAATGAATGAAATCCTGAGTAATTTTGAATAATTTGGGGCCTCTTTTTGTGTTTCCAATGGATCTGAGTAGAGACAGTGTTGAGAGGTGAGCTTTCTGAGGTCACTCACACTTTAGATTTGATCTAGGCCCTGCCAGGACAGCCATCTCTTCCATATCTGTACATGACTTCTGTATACTCTTCTTGGAAATGTTTGACATCGTCAGCAATCTCAACAAATGTTCCATAGACCAGTAAGGAATAAGGTTAGTCGGGCATCAGAGAGAAGATTGAGAACTGTGTATGTGAATGGAAACATGATCTGAAGTTATTAGAGACCTACATTATAAATGTGAGGTAAAACCAGCTACTTTCAAGTGTTTTTCTTTTAAAAATATGTAAAAACCATCCATCAACATGTTTATAGTGAATCTCTGTCTTCCCCATGATGAGGACTTCTGATTAAGTGGGACTCTGAATGTGAAAGACTTCAGAGTGAAGTGGATGGGTTTTGTGTAAGTGTAGACCCAGAGGCTCTTTGTGCCTCTGCCACAGGATTGTAACCTGCGATGTTCGCTCCCTTGAGTGAATACTGAGTGCTACTGTTTGTCAGCTGTGGCAATTAAGTCTTAGTATACAATGCTGTACAAATAAAAGTCTCAGTATTCATGGAACAGGGTCAGTCGTACATTGGTTCACAGACTTGATTCTTCCCACAATTCTGGTCACAAACTGGGTTGGATGAGAACCAAATCAAATTCAATGGTTAGGCTCAGTGTTGACCTTACAGGGGAAATGTGCTTGGGTGGCAAGTGCAGTAAAAGGCACGCAGAGGAGGCTGAAGCAGGTACCACTGAGAAGAGACTAACTCAGATAGGGTAACAAGGGTATCTTCTTGTAGGATGTGACATTTAAGTGCAGTCCTGAAAGACGGAAAGGGCCAATGAAGCTCACCATCTAAAGAATGAAGTAGATTCAGGCAGTTTCAGGTGATTTAAAAAATACTGATGATAAAGTTGACACCTTGCAGCTGTAGCACTGGCATAATGTTGGTGACAATCAGTTTTATATGCCAATTTATCAAGCAGACAGTCCCCAATTACTCAAATACTAACCCAAATAGTGCTGGGAAAATATTTTACAGTTTTGATCTATGTTCATAATTAGTTCAGTTTAAGTAGCAGGGTATTTTACATAATCTTAGTGCATCATACGTTTAGGGTGTCTTGAAAGACATTAAGAGCAGAATCAAAGAGGAATAGAAGAACTTGCTATGCATGGACCACTATTTCAGCTTGAGCTTGAGATGTCAGCCTCTTCTCCCTACCCAACAGATTTGCAATTTTCCTTTCCAGCACCTAGAATTATGTGAGCCGATTATTGGCAATAAATCTCCTGCTGCATATGTTTGAATGGTTTCACTTTTCCACTTGAACCCTGACTGGTTCACAGTTTCACATGCCTTATCCATGGTTAGGTGTTATCCCTATAATGCTGACAAGTGTGGAGGTCTGCAGAATTCTGGGAAAGAGGCACGGTGAGAAAATGTGACAGTGTGGAGGAATATGGGGTTGTACCTCCCTGTCAATGTGGTGAAGAAGCATCTCACTACTTTCACTGCCAGCATCATTGAGTGGGATCCTGCTAAATGAACAGAAGCTTAATTGCAAGAAGATATAGTGTGAGGACCAAGAGGCCAGAAAGTATTTGAAGCATTCAAGGAACTAAAAGCTAAACAGGAGGCCAACTTCAGTGGGCAAGAGGGAGAAGGGGATGAGGTGCGGGGAGAACAGAACGAGGTGGTGCAGGTCTAGTGAGGGCATTAGCTTTTATATAAATGCTCATTGAAACATCTTAAACAGGAGAATTGGAACTGTCGTGAAGGTAGAGAAAGAGGTATAAGAAATAATCTACAAGAGAAATAATGGTAGTACAGATGGGTATGATCATAGTGGAAAGATTGAGAAATGGATGATTTCTGTGGCTAGAAATAGCAACAGAAGTAGTTACCAAAAGTGAAAAAGTCTGAGGAATGAAAGCTAATGACCCACAGCCTATAGTGAGTGATAGAGCGGAAACTATTATGCTGAGCATAGAAGGGGTCTTCAAGGCATGGGTAATCCACTGAGCAGTGTGAAATATTGCGTCGTTAACTTGGGATGTGGCAAAATTGCCTCTTGGCCGATAATGCTATATAGTTTGAGATTATGGGACAAACACTCCACCTCTTTTTCATATCTCTATTGCTTCTTGTACACACCCAATCTGTTTCTCTAACCCATTGCCTTGTGTCGTGTATGTAAAGTGGCTGTTTCCCCATGGTGATTTCCATGTTGTTATGAAGGAGTATGTTCTATAGCTGATTAGTATGCTTGTTTCATGGGATGCGTATTTTAAAACACTACATTTGTACAACTACAGAAATAGTGGCCCAAGTCTAAAATTCATGCTTTGTTCATATTGAGAGGATTTGTTCTCATGCAAAGAATCTCCTAGAAGAATTTTGGCCAAGTTTATAGGTACCTTAGTTATCAAAATAAATTGGACATACGTGATCAATTGACAGTAACTCATATTAGAAAACATCAGGAGGCAAACATCAAGTTTTTGAAAGGCTCTTTTGCTTTGGTTTATTTGCAAACATTGAGTATTATTGGTTATATTGTGTCTCCTCTAATACAAAGATAATATTGAAAAACTAACCTTCAGTACCTCATAACATAACTTCACTTGGAGATGAAGTGTTTGCAAAGGTAAGCAAATCAAATAAAGTTATAAAGATTAGTTTATTCCAGTATGAATGGTATCCTTATAAAACAAGGACTTCTGATTACAGGGATAGTCAGAGAGAGATGACAATGAAAAGAGAAACATGATGGCCATCTTCAAATCAAGGAGAAAGAGATGGAAGAGATCTACTGCTCATAGCCCTTAGGAAGACCAACTGTAATGATATTCTAAGTTTGGATTTCGGCTTCTCATACCATTGAGAATATCAATTTCTTTGCTTACAACGTAAGTTATGGTACTTTGTAAAGGCAGACTTAGAAAATTGATGTATTAATCTGAATACTGAACATTTTAAATTGTATGCCTGGTAATTTCATATCCTTAGTGAATTAAATCAGCCTCCTTAGCCTAGAATATCTAGGTCACTACTTACATTAAAAAAATTAATTCCTGGAGTATAATTTTACAGAATGAGATAAATCTAAATAACTAACTCCTACATGAAACACTTAAATGTTTATTTTATTTGCCTTTCAGCTTTAAATTGTTAATATATATCATGCATATGAATAAAATTCATACAAAACTTTCCATTTGTTTTAAGGAACTTGCTTTACTAAATGTTAATTACATAATGGTAACATGCCATTTAATACAATTGAGGATTTTCTTTGTTATTAATTTTATTTTAAAGAAAGAAAAAAGATAAACAACAATGAAACCTTGGACATTCAAAACAGGTTAGTTGGGCTGTTACAATAGGTGATACATCTGCATGTCTATGTAGTTGTTGTTCAGAGTGCAAGATATAGGCTTGATACCTTGTTCAAACAGTATGAGCACAAAACTTTCTTTGTAAGGAGCTAAGAGAAGCTATTTGTATATCTATCTTAGCTATCTTGTATGTGTGTATATATACGTATTTCCTTTTCCTTTTCTTCCTTTCCCCTTTTCCCATTTTTCTTTTTCTTTCTTTCTTTCTTTCTTTCTTTCTTTCTTTCTTTCTTTCTTTCTTTCTTTTTTCTTTCTTTTTCTTTCTTTCTTTCTTTCTTTCTTTCTTTCTTTCCTTTCTTTCTTCTTTCTTCTTTCTTTCTTTCTTTCTTTCTTTCTTCTTCCTTCCTTCTTTCTTTTCTTTCTTTCTTTCTTTCTTTCTTTCTTTTCCTTTCTTTCTTTTCTTTTTTTTGGAGACAAAGATTTTTTCCCCAAATCTATTTTATTCATAGATAAAATGAAAGACAAAAGAAGAAGAAAAACTACAACAAAATTTTCAAGTACATCAATCAGGGAGTTCGTCCTTTCTTTTGAACAGTTTCTCCCAATTTACAATATCTGTTGTAGATTTTGGATCTTATTTACTCTTTCAGTTTCTTACACTAGTGAGACAATACAGTGTTTATACATGTGAGTCTGATTAATTTCATTTATGAATATGGTCTTGAGTTGCATCTATTTACCCATAAAAGTCTTGAGTTTATCCTTTATGATTGAGTAGTATTTCATTATATTTTTCATTTTATCATACATATCAATTTTTGTAGCAGTGCTAAATTATTTTCAAGTTACTGCCTTATAATATATTTAACTCTGCAAGGTGACTTTTCTTTGGTCTTTTTTCTTATGTTATTCCTTCATATAGCATACAGTAATATATAAGAGCTCAGTCTTTGTGCATTCTAAGTCTCTCAATCATTAGCCATGTTATTTAATAAAGATTTCTTAATCTCTTGGTTCTTCAATCTACTTGTAAGGTTGCTAAGAAAAATGTAAACATGCAAAATGCTTAGAACAAAGTCTTATGCATAACAGACACCTATGAAATGTAACCTTTCATTGTTGCTATGAGTCAAGCATTATTCTAGGGTCCTTGTATCTCTGGATGGTACAAATAAAAGGCTCATTTAGATATGAGGAAACTGAAGCCACAGAGAAGCTCAGTAATAGGGGAGTAGGGAATTCACAGTTCAGCCTGAGCCTGTTACACGGTACCCTCCTCACCAAAGCGTTGGAAGTCCTCTATACAGGAAGCCTCAGTTAAAACATAGCTGTTTTTTTTTAATCACATTTGTGCACATCTGAAGTAATTTTAGAATCAATTCCAATAGTTCTAAAATGTCCTGTTTGAATTTTTATCGCAATTGCTTGAAATTCATATGTCAACTTGGAGAGTACAGATATTGTAATTTATATCTTTATGAGATTATTTCCTAGGTTTAAAACAGGTCATACCCATCACTTTTGAACTTTATTTTTACATATGTGTTTTCTTGAATAGTTACTCTTGCTTTTTTTCTTACCTGTTTCTATTTCTTAGATAATTAAATTAAAAGAAAGAGAGAATGACTATGAAGGCACCTAATAAGTACACTACATTGTATGAGATTTTTAAAAACTCAGTTGTCACAAATTGCTAGCTAAGTGTAACTCTTTGCTTCCTCTGTGCATACACCTGCACGTGCATTGGCAGAAAGAAGCTGGGGAACAGCACACAGTGATTTCCCATGGTTCCTTCCAAACTCACAAGCAGTCATTCCTGCTGAGATTGGTGCTTCCCAGATATTCTATTGCATTTCCTGAATCAATAATGTGGTCTCTACAATTCATCCAGGTATAAATAAATATTTTATAGTTTTTTTCTCTTTTCCTTGTCACTCTTTTAAAGCATATATACATACATATGCATACACTATCATTTTTACACCTGTATAGTGCTCTAGCTGCTAATAATAGGCATTTAAATTGTCTCCAAGTTTCATAGTACTACTGAAATTAAAACATCTTGTGCATCTATCCTTTCAGAACTTTGTCTGAAAGTATGAAAATATGTTTGTCTGAAAGGATGAAAGTGGTAAACTAGTGGTTTACCACTAGTGTGAAATAAATTCTTAGAAATGAAATTGTTGTGACAAATACGATATGCATACACATACACATGCTGTAAAATCTTCCTCCACAGAACTTCTGTCATTTGGAATTCCTCCTGACAATGTACAGGAGTGTCTATATCTCATTTGTCCATAGTCTTGCACTGTAATTTTTGTTTTTAAACTTTTGAACATTTTGCTTTTTAAATGATTCCTTTTGATAATATGCTAAGTGAAAAATAGTATCTCAATATTGTTTGTTCTGCATTCCTCTTATGAATGAGATTGAGATTATTTTCAAATTTTGTCTATAACATTCATTTCTTTCTCTACTAGCTATTTTACATACAGTTCTGCTCATTTTGCTATTGATGTCCTTAGATTTTCCTTCACTAGTTTACCACTGTTAAACACACTCCAGCTAAGCTTTTGTTACCACAGTTCTACTGATAAAAATTATCTCTTATTTTCATTTTGCTGAACTCAGTGATTGTTTTCCTAGGCCTTGTCTTATTTGATCTTGCAGTAACATTGCACATAGGTAACCACTTCCTCTTACTGGAAAAGCATTCTTCACTTGACTTCTGACATACAATACCCTACTGCTTATCTTGCCATCTTATTGCCCCATGTTACTCAAATTGTTATGTTTTAAACATCTCTGTGACTTCTGAATGTTGGCATATTCCAGGACTCAGTTTAGTTACACCCCTCCAGTTTAGTCAAGCCCCTCCTTACATGGGCTTGACTAGTCTTATGGCCTTAAATACTATGTGTAAGCTGATGACTTTCCAGTGTTGACCCTCTATCTTGGATGCAAACACTGGTGAATGGTTCCCTACTCTCTCCACTTGGATGGTTCACAAACATCTCAAAATTAGCATAGCTAAATTCTACCTTATTGACAAGTCTTGTGATCTTCTCTACCCTTGTATCTCTTGAGTCCTTCTCCATCCTTCCAAAAACATGAGTAAAACATTTTGGGCTGATGTTTGACTACCCTCTTTCTCTCATAATCTATATCTCATTACACAGGAAATATCTTTGTTTATTTCTTTACATCATAGCCCAAACCTGACCCCAAATTATTTTCTTTTGATTGTCATTTATGTCCTAGGTTAGAGCAAAGTTGTTTGAACTCTTCTCCCAGCTTCTACTCTTGTTGCTCTAATAGTTTATTCCAAAACAGAAGCCAGGGCAACCTTTTTCTATATTAGTATATGTTTGCAGTACATAATATATATATTCCTTGCGTGGAGTTGATACCCATAGATAATAGATTTCAATTCCTTTTCTCATCCCCTTTGCCTCCCTTCATTCACTCCTTCCTCCATCTCTTAATCTTCTTCTTATTTGAGAATGATCTATCTCTGAGTTTCCTTCTACCTTTTAGTTTGCTCTTTATTTATAATCAGCTTTTCTTATATAAAAGAAACAATACAGTACTTAAGTTTGTGTGTCTGATTTATTTCACTTGCATGCCACTTCTTGAAACACTGCATTCCTCTCCAATTTTGTATAAAATAGAATCTAAAATTATTATAATATCTGAAGATCTCATATGATATGTTCTTAGAGCCCCTCCCGCCCTATCACTAGCCTTCTGGTTTGGAAACACTCTAATAATGTGTCTCTAGGCTGCTATCTCTATGGTCCAAGTATATTTTCTGGCAAAGTGATTTGGTTTACAATTACTCTAGAATGTTCTTATTCTTTACTTTTTTCACATAACTCACAACTATCCCTTTATTAGGACAGTCTTCCCAGATTTTATTTTATAAAGTAATATGTATCTGTCTGCCTCTGTCTCCTCTCTCAGTAATCTCTTAGCCCCATTCTCTGTTTTTCTTCATAACACTTACACCCATCTTTTGTACTATGTACTTCACTGGTTCAATGTTTCTTGCCTCTATGCCTCTCTAGAATGTGCACTTTGAGAAGGCAAGCATCTCTTTTATGGATACTTTTGCAGTACCCTAAAGCAAGGATCGGCCCCAAGAGCTGCTCAAATACTTTGTGAATAGACCATTATCTGCTTCAAGCTTTAGCCTTCTCATTTTCACCCCAAGCAATTAGGATTCAGAGAGTTGAATAACTTACCAAAGCCTCCCTCCTGGTAAATGAAGTCATCATCTGTGCTCAGGTACTGAGACTCTAGGTGCTCTCTCTTTCACTGGTATTGTACTTTGTCCCAGGAAAAGGGTTATGTCTTTTTTAATTTTGAGGAATGGTTGAAGTATAGAATAAATCTGCCCAGAATCTATATTCTAGTTCTAGTCTCACCAATACATGATGTTAAAAATCATTGAGAGGAAATTTATGGTTTTGAAATTATTATTCACTATGATCACTTAAATAATTTGAAGACAAGGAAAGTTTGCAAAATACCTAGAACTTTTTCTGGGAACTAGAGTGTATAACAAATGATAACTACACAGTGCTGAGATACATGATATATCATATATCAAACTCTACCTTATTCTCACAATAAGAAATACAGAGAGATCTTAAGTTAATTTTGCTTTCTTTTGGCAGGCAAAAGTCTTTTTGATAAGTGATAAGCTAACATATTGCAAAAGTTTGTTTTTCTTCAAAGCAAGAGGTATGACAGAGATATTTTCTCTCTCTTGTTCTCTCTCTTTCTCTCTTTGAAATAAGACTAAATTTCCTGACACTTGCCTCAACAGAAGCACCTTATGTTAAACACCTCTGCAAATAATGTATTGTAAATTGTCAAAAGAAAGTCTTTTTTTTAGAATTTTTCTTAAAACCTAGACATGCAAGCACAGTGTAGTAATTATAACTTGAAGAATTTCTCTAAGATTATTGCAAAAGGTTAATAAAAACCCCGTGGGATAGACACATGTAGCAACAGATCGGTTGGTCTCTGAACAGTTATTATATCCTTTTTCTGTCCCCAGGTCTCTACGCTGCTTATTAAAAACAAAGAGATGCTCACAGAGAAATCTCAGGACTGGCATGCTAGCTCTTGCCATAGCTGGAGAGTGGCATTTGGAGCTGGAAGATATTATGAGAGTTATACATCACATTTGTACTCTTTCCAGTCCTTTAATTAGGGAAGAAATGAAATGAAAAAAATACAAGGAACTGTCTTATGGCCCCAAGAACTAATAACTGGCAGGAAATAATTATTGTTCTTGGAGCCTGTGCAAATGCCCAGGGCTCAGGTCCTAAAGCCGGTTCCAGAATTTGATACACAACATCAGAAGGCTGTTCTGTACTATCACTTTTTACTCTGAGAAAAGTGCTTTCCTGCGTATTCTTTCCTGTTTTTGAGAGGCCAGTAGGAGGCCCTTCCTCATCTCAGTTACCAAAGTTTCTTTTGTGTGCCTTAGCTAGCATACGACTTCAATTTTAGAATTATCTCTGGACAAACTTGAAGATAAGTTCTCTCTCTTGTCTGTGGCAATGTAAAGTAGGCTACAAGAACTCCTACCATTTAAAATTAGGGTGCACATTTCTCTTTAGGCACTGGACTTATTACACTGCTATCAAAAACACTGAATCTGAGGACACCATGGGTGCAGTTTCATGAATTGGTGGTCAATTTTTTCATTGTTTCTTTAGGATCCTGATGCAAATTTGGGTGTGCAAATTTGAGACAGGGCAAGTGTCATTTTAAAGACTTGGGCTCTTTGACTTACCCTCCAGTGTCTGGTTTATTTGTTCTGGCACAGGTCCTAAGAATCTGAATTTACACTAATTAGGAACTTGTGATCAAACTAGATGCTCCTATCTCCTCATCCTAAATTGATTGCGATTGTGGTCATAGAATTACCAGGAACTAGTCAGGAAATTTTCTCTTAGCATTCTCTAAAGTTCATCTATACCTCTCTGAAGAAGGATTCTCTCTTACCCACTCTTGGCAGCCTCCTTGAACAAGTCCTTATCTCTCTCATAGTCTCATAGGTCTAGATTTTTAAAATTTAGTTTCTGTTTTAAAATTCAAACAAATCCAAAAGGTTTAAACTGTTACCTATCATATCATACTGTGAATGAACGTTTTTCTCCCTTTCCGTTACACCTCGTTTCCCTACTTTATTCTCACCCACAAGTATTTTTGGCATATGTATTTGAAATAGTTTCCTTTAATGTCTTCTGTGCATAGGGTTTAAGATTTTTAAATCTGTACCTTTAAATTTTTCATCACACTTAGGAATGTCTGGGCTATTTTTTCTTCAAATATTTCTCTCCTTCACCCTTTTATTCATAGTCCCAAATATACGAATATATTTGGTTGTTTGCATTTGTTCCAGGCAACAGATACTCTATTCATTTTATGCTCTTCTTTTCTTTTGCGTATTTTATTGTGGATAGTTTCTGTAGTGGATTGGTAACTAAAGGTCAACTTAAACACCAGCTAAATAGAATCAGCATGGTGCTGCGCGTGGATGGCTCATCTGAGGATTGTTGCCAGCATAAAAAGAAACCTGGAGAAGAGTAGCATTGTGGGTTCTCCTAAGTGTCTTTTTTGGAGCGTGAAGAGCTTGTCACGATGGCTCCCATGATATGAACTCAGCTGTTAGCGACGGAGGAGCTCAGGAGCTTGTTGCTAAGAATGGCTGCAGTTCACTCTGGAGTAGCTCTGGTTCCTACTATGAGCATTGCTTCCTGGCTCCAGAGGGGAAGATGTGTGCTGTTCAGTCTCCTGGGGAAGCTTGCCACGCTCGCTTCCTGATATGAGCTTGGCTGTTCTCATCATTGGAGGAGCTTGGGACCTCGTTGTTGTAGAGGATGGCTGTAATACTTTTTGGGGGAGCTCTGGTTCTTACTTAGAGCATTGCTTCCTGGTTCCAGGTCAGAATCCTCAAGCTACTGGCACAGATCCTTCATCTGGCTGGCATAGACTTTCTATCTTCCACCACTAACCTTTGGGCCTTCCCAGCGCAGATCCCTGAACGAGACTTGTGTGAGATACTACTGTGGGCTCTAGGTCTCCAGTTGGACTCATGGGAGCATTGTCATGTGTTCTAGGACTTCAGCTGGACTTGTGCAGGGGGTTGATGTGGAATCTAGGCCCTCAGCTGGATTTCCTTGGGTCTTTAGTGTGTAGATACATTTCCTGCATTTTCTTTGTATTTAACTCATCATAAAATAATATTATAAATTATGTGTCCTGTATTGTCTTGTTCTCCTTATAACTCCTGACTATAACAGTTTCTATCACCAAATCTTCAAAGTGCCTGATAGTCTGTTCTGTTTAATTTATTGTTAGCCCTTCTATTCCATTTTTCAGGTCAGACATTGTAGTTTATACTTGTGAAAACTCAACTCGGTTATTTTTTATATCTTTTTGTTTCTACTAAACATGCTGAATCTTTCATCAGTTTAGCAGAACAAATGGAATAGAGTGATAATAGCTCCTTTAAATTACTTGTCCACCAGCTCTATAGTCTGTATTATTTCTCAGCCTGTTTCAATTGATTTATTTTTCTCTTCATTGTGAATTATAGTTTCCTATTTTTTGCATATCTGGTAAGTTTTGACTGGATGCAAAATAGTACCTTACTTTTGGAGGGATATTATTTTAATCTTTTAAATATTCTTAAGTTTTCTTCTAGGATGCAATTAAAGTTATTTATTTGCAAACAGCCAGATTTTTTCATTACCTTGTTCTCAACCTTTGTCACATAAGATTGGATTTATGCTCTAGAGTTTCATCCCAATGTTAAGAGAATTTGCTTTTGAATACTCTATATGACGACCTATTAAATGCAAAGACTTCATGGTTCAGAGATTTAACTTAAAGCACGGAGCTTGCCTGGCAAGTGTAAGGTTGTGAGTTTGATTCCTGGTACAAAAAAAAAAAAAAAAAAGGAAGAAAGAAAATAAGGGGAAGGAAAAGTTTTTAAATTTTGTTTTGTACCAGGGATCGAACTCACAACCTTGTGCTTGCCAGGCAGGCATTTGTGCTGCTGAGCTACATCCCTGGCTCATGGCTGTCATACAGAAAAAAATTTTCTCAAATCAGTGTGAAATCCACAGACTTCTCTTAGTCTTTCTGAATGTTTCTTTTCGTGTTCTCAAGTAGTTTACTGAGACGCACTCTTTGATTAATATGTAATTTAGTATCAAGGAGGAATCCTCTCTAAAAATTGTTTCGTGTTTACTTCTCCTCTTTCTTGAAAACTCTAAGCATGCTAGATTCTGCTCTATCATCCAAAAATAGTAGAGACTAGTGTGTTCTGCTTGTGGCCCTGTTCTCTTGGTTGTAGCCTTGTAACTCTCTTCAAGTAGTAAATGGGTTTTTTTTGGAGGGCTCATCTTAGCGTTTTGCCTTTTCAGGAATCACTGTGTCTCACTGACAGGATCAATGTCTAAACATTGTTATTTTATGTATCTGCCTGATTTAAAAAATTGCCTTAGATAGGGGAACAAGTCTGGTTCATTTTGTTCAGAAGTAAGAGCTATAATCATTCTTTGTACTTACGGCAACAGACACACTTCACCTCCTGGCTACACGCTATTTAATCAAAGATCAGTTTATGTAGCTACCTAGGGATTGATGAGAGCACGATGACTAATGTTAGTAATCTCTGAATCCTTGGGGACAATAAATATAAAAATCTCCAACAGTATTGGCAAAAAGATCAACATACAGACACTGAAATTGTCAAAAGCCAACAGGCACAGAGAAAAAAGTTGCACATAGAAACCATGTGTCAATAGAAGGCATGATTAAAAAAAAACATGAAGAAAGAAGAGATGATTGTGAGTAGCTTGAGAAAGAAAAAGAAGAAGGAGAAGGCAGAGTAGGAGAAGCAGGAGGAGGAGGTAAAAAGAAGAAGAGAAGGAGGAGGACAAAAAAATTAAAAGTCGTGGGCAAGGTGGGCTGGAGATTCCAAATGATTTTTCTTATTTTCCATAGAACTTTACTGCTTACAAGAGTTTCTAATGTTACTTTACTTCTTCCTAAATGTTTCCAGTAGTCCTTGACAGTTAGGTAATATGACTCCAGTTTCTGTTTCCAAAAAAGATTAAGACTTATCTCTTGGATTTTTGATTATGGATGGTTGTTTGAATCAGGAGTTCGGTACTAGGTATGAATACATGCTGTTTGCCAACCTGTTAGAAAACCAGGCAATGGGGCTCATATAGTGAGAGATATGGACATGTACATATTTTATTAGGCTGTCATTTTCATGTCCTTATTATGAACTTAAAAAGATAATTTTATGAAAAAGAAAGACTGCTTCATAACAAATGACAGGGTGTGGTAGTTCTGACGAGCCCACTCTCGGTGACAGCTCCAGTGTCTCTCCCTCTGAGCTGCTTCGCCGGATTCTTTACTCCACATACCTGTTGTAAATTCTCCGAGTGCGCTTTAATGTTCTTTCATGCATTCACTTCAGGTTATAATTATATATTGTTTGTAAATATTTAATTAGCATGTTTCTCCCCCAACTAGGCTGTAAACAATAAAGGATAGAGACGTTAGAGACATTTATTAGATTAATGAATGCATGCTTTAGTGCCATGGGAAAGAATCCATGTGCCAGAATCTGTTAATATTTTTCTTTCCATTTCACTCAGGAGAGGTAGGACTCTATTCCCAGGCTGCTTTACAAGCAAATGTGCCCATGTGCATGAATGTGAGTTAGGTAAGTTATTTGCAGGCCTGGCCTTTTAAAGTCTTCCACATGTAGTCTTCCAGGAATTTTCTCCTTCTGAATGATTTAATTGATGACCCCTGGCCACCTTCCAACACATTACTTTCTTTTCCTTCTCCCCAAAGTTCAAGCAGTGCTTGAATAGTAAATTACAATTTTTCAGTATCCAAGAGCCTTAAAAATATATGTGGCAGACTGTAGGAGAATGAATCTGATGATTTTTTGTTATACCTTAAAGCTTTCTTATGCGATTTCTATCTACCATTTTTACTTAAAGGAAAATAATTCATCTTGTTCACAAAAGGATACATTGTCATAGCCTCTGAGAAATATGAAACCTGCAACTGTCATAATTGAAAATCCTATCATTCTATTGGATAAAGTTCCCAATTATATGACAATAGTTTGAAAATAAAATATGAAAGATAAAATTTAAAAATATGAGTGATAAACACTTCTGACTATCTTTTAAATATCTTTTTCTATCTAGTTTTAATAAAGAATGCATTCAATCTACCTTTACAAAAGGTACATCCATCTGTTTGATGAAAGTAAGAAATATAATTATATAGCATGTTCTGATTTTAGAAAGA